>SDVV010036991.1:0-10889 GCA_016164225.1 Gammarus roeselii
GCCCCCCCCCCCCCCCCCCCCCCCCCCCCCGCCCTCTACCGAAGACGCCCCGGCACCCGCACTCTCTGGCTCGGCCAAGGCCATAAAGCTCGACAAGGTGCTTTTGGCGCTTGGTTCTCTCGAAAACCGATTTGAGGCGCGCCTCCAGTCCCTTTCCAGCGATATAGAGGCCAGGTTCCACTTCCACGAGGAGTACGAGGAGGAACCCTACTACAGTCGCGGCGAGGAAGAGGAGGCCGAAGGGGCAGACTTCGACCCCTCATGGTGGGGGTCGCCAACTCGCTCGCCTCGTCCCGACTCGCCGCGCACACCCTTGTTGGAGGCGGATAGACGGCGTTCACGGCACCAGACTCTAATAGTACCCTCACAACCCCCCAGCTTCCGAACGGTACCCAAGGAACGCTCCAGTGGAGCTCCTCGACGACGAAACCCCACCCCTCCCCCTTTCCCGAATGAGGAGAGGTGCGGGGTTTCGTCGTCGAGGAGCTCCACTGGAGCGTTCCTTGGGTACCGTTCGGAAGCTGGGGGGTTGTGAGGGTACTATTAGAGTCTGGTGCCGTGAACGCCGTCTATCCGCCTCCAACAAGGGTGTGCGCGGCGAGTCGGGACGAGGCGAGCGAGTTGGCGACCCCCACCATGAGGGGTCGAAGTCTGCCCCTTCGGCCAAACTTGAGGAGAGCGCGGCATACACACAGGGTTTGGTGACCTGTGACTTTGTGGTCTACACCACGGAACCGCCCAACAATCTCATCAAGGTGTATGAGAGGGGCCTTGACTTCATTTTCTCCCCGGTGGACTTGTCCAGCGCCGAGGTCGGGCTACTCGTCCGGAGGTCCGCTCCTCTTCTGCCACCAGCGAGTTCGAAGAAGCTCTCGCTCCAACTTCTCAAAAGTGTATTTGCGGTCGAGCAACTGGCCCATCAGGGGGTGACCGTCAGGGAGAACGGTTTGTTCATTCTGGCACGTATCCCTAGTACACTACCGGAACTCATCGCGCAAATCAATTCCACCTTGCTCACCGAAATGTTTCGTTGCCCACGCACCATCGGTGACTCTGGCAACGAAAGATGTCGTCCAGAATTCCCTCCACGGCCGAAGCGGGATGGCAAGAAGCTCCTTTCGTGGCCGACCCTCACCGCCCAGAACGCGCCCTACGTCCCAGTACGACGCTTTGCAACCCTTGGGAAGGCGGGTGGGCTCCGGGGTGCCTCATACTAACTCGAGGCCCCAGCCCCCTTCGGCCCGGGGGGCCCAGGGAAGCACTCAGGTTGCTCATAGAAGGGGAGGTTGCGGAGGAGGTCGAGGAACCTCGGCACACACACGACCCTCCCACTTCCGCTCGCAGCTTACAAGTAACCGTACACGGCAGAACCGCCCTTCCTTCCGAAAATTTTGACGTTCTGCCGGGGACCCTCAGGAACCGCCTCGCACACTGGACCGAGGCCACACCTTTGGTCAAGCGCATTCTTTCCACAGGCCTCTCCTGGAAATGGACGTCACGGCCCCCTCAACTCGATTACACAGAGAGAAATGTATGGTAATAGATACATGTATATCGTAAATTCAACATGACGTGACTTATTGAATTTTCTCCAATAAGATTTTCCTTTTGAATTTACATATTTTGTACTGTTGAATTTAAATGATTTCGTCATGTAACTATTACATGAAGGCTAGAAACAAAAATTAGCTTTTCCTTATAAAATTATTCATAAACTATATTTTTAAATAAATGATGATCGCTTGGTATTCATTCAAGGTTGAAAGCGGTACACAAGCTTGAGTTTCTGATGATATCAAAAGAGGTAAAAGATCCGTGACTAGTGGGGTTCGAACCCGAGGCACTGAGCTCTGAGCTGGAGACTGATACCACTACGCCGTCAGAGCCTAAGAAAAGTCGAGGATCGATGAAGTATATATTGTTTTATTAATTATTTTCATCATGATATTTGATTTGAGTTTAGCAAGGAAAACGGCGTAATTTTGATGAATGGAATTTATGAAGACTTGTTGCGACGCAAATGCATGCAAATTGACTCCTTATTAAGTATCATGTAATAGTTACCAGATTCATGTTGTGGCAACATGACATCCGGGAACATGGCCCAAAGAAGTGAGACACCGGCATAATTTATCATATACATGTAAATTCATCAAGATCTAAAATCAATATGAAAATAATTGTAGATTCAAACAGACTATTTGCATAAATCATGTTGCATTTACATGTATATGGCTATGAACAGGTCAACATGACTAATATTGTACATTTTACAAGTCATTTTCTCTCTGTGTACACTGTCTCTCACCAACAACGCGAGGACGTTCTGAAACCCCTCGTTTCGGATTTTCTGCGCAAAGGCATAGTCAAGGCGGTGCCCAGACAACCGGCTTTCGTATCTCGCATCTTTGCAGTCCCCAAGGTCTCGGGAGGAGATAGTCAGGTGATCGACCTTTCCAAACCCACCAAATACATCCCGGTATCCACCTTCCTCATGTCCAATCCGCAGCGCATACGGGTAGTGCTGAAGCCCCCTCTCTGGTTCCCCAAGCTGGATATTAAAGACGCCTTCCCGCACATCCCAATTACCTCGGGTTCAAAAAGTTCCTGGCCTTCAAACTGCGAGGCCAACTGTATTTTTTTGGGCCCTCCCATTCGGTCTCAACCTGGCACCAAAAATCTTCACAACGACCGCGAAGCTACCCCTTCGCTTACTCCACCAGCAACGGATAGATGCGGCTCTCTACATCGACGACTGGCTTCTCTGGGCACCGACAGCACATCACTGCCGGCGCAACACCCAGACGGCCTGCGGCCTTCTCCTCAAGCTGGGATTCCACGTCCACCTGGGGAAGTCTAATCTGGAACACACCCAGCATATTGACTTCTTCAGGGTTACTCTCGACGGAGAGGCCGGGTCCATCGCATCAACTTTGCGGCACATCAACCGCTGCAGGGACACGGTCATGGAGATATCTTCCCGCGGAACCCTCTCGCTCAACCAGCATCAGAATTTCCTCGGCCTAATAAACTTCTTCACACCCTACATACGCCATGCACGCCACTTCTTCAACGCGGTGGTGCTCGCAGCATGCTCCTGCCCATATCCCGCACGCCTTGCCGCCTCAGTATTTTCTACCGCCGGGCAGTGCAGCACTGGAGCAGCGAGACATCCCTTCACTTCCCCGTCCCGTTCGTAATGCCCCAACCGGAGAACCTCCTGTGGACGGATGCATCGGACAAAGCATGTGGGGCAGTTTGCTGCAGCGACCAGCAGTCATACGGTCGCTGGTCTCCGCTGGAATGCAATTTACATGTTACATGGAAGGAATCGCTGGTCATCGTACATGCTCGGGGGACACGAGCTCATTGGCACCACAGCACAGTCCGCGTGTTGTCCGACAACAGGGCGGCGGTAGCTATGGTGAACCACTTGGGCTCCAGCAAGGCAACGTCGTTGCAGCTGTACGGGCAGCACAGCTCCTGCTGATCCTCCAGCGCTGTCACCTCTCTCTCCTCACGGCCTACCTTCACGGTCCGCAGAACGTCTGAGCCGATCAGCTCTCACGCCTACCACCGGCAGAAACGGAATGGGCACTGACGCCTCAATGCTTCTCTCGCCTCCCTGCCCTGCGCCGGACCATGCAAATCGACCTCTTCGCGCATCCGGGGAACCAAAAGCTCCGTCTTTTTACAGCTCCGTTTCCTCACCCGCGAGCGGCTTTAGTGGATTCTCTCCAATCCGACTGGAATCAATGGAGGAAAATATACCTGTTCCCTCCCCACAACCTGATTCCCCAAGTGCTTCTCAAGCTCAAGACGGACCGCAACAGCGGCGTCCTCGTGGTCAACGACCATCCCAACGCACTGTGGTCACCCGCGGCCGTCGCGTCCTTCAGCGAAATCCCGCTCGCCCTCGACGTATCCCTGCGCATCGAAGGCAGGGAAGTGCCTCTACCATTACCACCCTTCTCGCGTTATCTCGCATTCAATTCTTGAAAACGGTGCTCACTACCCAATTCAATAAATCGCTGACACACCCTAGTTAACACGCACAGGCCGTCCACACAACGCGAATACCAAAGCGTCTAGGCTCGTTTCCAAGCGTGGCTACGCGCTACGAAGACGCAATACGTCAACCAGTTCACCCTCCTGACGTCCCTGCACTACGCCGGCAAGCAGGAGCGGCTTAATCGTCGCACAGTTTTGGTCTACAGAAATGCGCTCCAATTATCTCTCCTCCGTGGCTCTGGCGTTACGACCCGTGAGGTAATCTTTAAGGAACGAGAACCCACCACAACGACGTTTCGTGCCGCTGTGGACGCTCAGGCCGGTCCTCGACATACACGCCTCTCCTCGCTTAAATACGCTGACGGCGTCAGTATTAGCGCTCATTCTGACGACTGTTTCTCGTCGCACTCGCAGCAGGAAACAGGGTCACCGAGATTGCAGCCATGTAACGCATGGCACTACATTTCTCCAAGAACCCTTCCATGCCCGCTCATACTGACCGCTGACAAGTTCCTGTACAAAAACCAGACCCTCACCCACACGCCACCGCTAATCTCTATCGCCGCACTGCTGCCTGATGGCCGGGCACACGGCCTGTGCCCTATGGCCGCACTCAAAGCCTACTTAGCACGATGTCCATCGAACAACGAATATTTCTTCATCCATCCTACTTTAGGCAAGATGCTTTAGGCGTCATCGGTGGGGAACTACATCTCGCTTATCAATCAGGCCACACCGCATGCCTTCACTAAAGCTCACGATGTCCGCAAGTATGCCCCGTCTCTCGCTTGGACGCGTGGAGTCCCGCTTCAAGACATCATATCCAAGGCGTTTTGGAAGTTGCCCCCATGTATTCGTGCACAAATACCTCTTTACAGTGGAGAAGCCTACCCACCCTTGCGTCCCTTTAGGGACTAGGTAGATAGTCCTTCTCGCTTCATAAATTTTGGACATCGCATTCGCTTATGACAGAAACTTCTACGTATCATAGAGTACGTAAATAATTATCTTAACATCGCGGGCGACGACAATCCACGAAAGTTTTCAGATAACGAATTACGAAATATGTATTTCCTTGTACCACTCTGCTACCATAGCGAACTATGGATACTGGTATATTTAGGATTATATTCTCACTACTGGACGGCTCATCCACCCTCACTAGAGGGCTCTATGTATTGGTTATGTAACAACTCATACTGGGTTGCTAATGCTCACGGCCTGCATATTATCTTATGGTCGTTTTGAACAGGTATGTTTACTGCCGTTGCCACAACGCCATATTTGCATTCGCCTATATTTAAAGATTATTTGGGCCCTCTTGTTCAGAGCCCGCATTTTAGTTTGCTGCCAGGACTGATTTTGCTGTTCTTGGCTATTCTTGTATTTGTCAATAAATACAGTATTACAAAAATATATACAAATGTGTTATCATTCCCTTACACGTCAAGCATTTCTTTGGAAACACTCAGTTTAAGATGCAGTCGATTCATCCACTTTCTGTGCTCTTTTGGCACCCGCCAGCTTGCGCTACATGATGGTATTTTCTATGCTACACTATAGCTCTAACGATTGGAGGAGAAAATAACTTTTGTAAACTCCATTCTCTTGATAAAAAGCTATTTTGTCTGTAATGAGTAGGAGCCATAGGGGGCCTCCTCCTCCCCCTGTTATCTTAACAATCCACTCCTTACGGTAAAGCAGCTTTGCTAGCCCTCATGAATGATGGAGCCCGGCAGAGCCCGCTAATATAGATAGAGAGGGTGAGGTTTCGGCTGGCGGAGACGCCGCGCCGCTGTACCTAGAAGACATTTAGACCTAAAAACTCAAGGAAATTTGAGAAACTTGGAAGTTTCAAAATTCCCGAGTAAAGTTAAAAGAGACAAAGGTCTAAATCTGTTGAAAACTACGTTCGACGAATGTTATCAAGATTCTCTAGTAAATACGTCTTTGTAATGTTTCCTCTTCAAGATTCATCCGAAGAAAAAGCAGAAGCGCATGCTACACTATGGCTCTTACTCATTACAGAGAAATGGCTTTTTATCGAGAGAATTGAGATAACAAATGTTATTTTTTATTATCTGGATCAAAAGGTTTTTGGGAGTAGCTTTTGTTTTCCATGACAAGCAATCAAACCATTCTCATAAGCACCGCCTTCTGTGTCACTCATAGCTGATATCTTTTGTTCAGGGCCGGTGGTCTGTCCCGGTCCTGCGTGGCTAACGCGTTCATCAGCATTGCGTCGCTGGTGTGTCCTGCCCAACGCCTGCGCCTCTACCTCCTCACAGCCTGCGCCGCCAGGTTACGGGGCTGCCACGGACAGGGTGCGTTAGAACGGAGGCTGCTTGGAGTTTACGTTGTTTGTCCTTAGTAAGAGAAGAGATAGAGGACTATGGGCTAATGCACAGCCTGTGATTAAAATGCTATCATCAACCGATTTTGTAGGCCACCATGAGGTCAATCCGGAATCGGAACAAGTTTTAATGCAAATATAGATTGCAGTTGCTGAAACAGCAAGGGTAAAGGTGTCACCGAGGGTTTCCCCACTTGAAAACTGATTCTACCTGAACTATTTCCATACATCTCCTAGCCTGATATAACGCTGTCGAGTATTCACTATAAAAGTAGCTAGCTCCCTTGTCATTATTTCATGAAAATATTGCGATCGACACTGCAGCCGTTGTTCAGAAATTTCAAGCAGTGCCTTAAATGTTCCAATTACTGATTAGGCCTGTGTATCAACAGCGGATGCCTGCCTCAAGTCCAGCATTCGTGAGCTGAGTACTTGTCTCACCGCCCTCCCTTCCCCGCCGTGTCCCACTGGCGACTGTTGGGCCCACGCCTCTCCCGCCTCCTTGGTGGGGAGTGTTGCAGGAGCCCTTGTGGCTGCTCCTGACCCTCCTACCGCCGCCCCTCTCTACCTGCTGCGGGGGCTGGTGCAAGCTGTCTCCAACCCTCCTCAGACCAGAGATACAGCGGCCGCCTCCCTCACCGTAAGTACCGCTCGCAGTCAGCGCTCGACTACTGTAGCTCTAGGATTTCTAGAGTCGTTGTGAGGAAGTTGCTCATCAGATACAAAGAAGCGCGTTTCTGACGAGCTGCTTTGGATTTCCGCGTTTGCATGAATTACAAGGAATAGGTTGCTGCTTAGTGGGAAGGAAGTTGAATGTGTTGACGTATAGCACTTTCATTGTTGTAGCAGGAGCGTTGTGTTGAGAAGGCGGTCATTGAATGTTTGGAGGGGCCCTGGCGCCTCGCTTAGAAAACGCGCAATGCGCTCACCAAATCTCGAACACGCAACCGGCGCACTACAGTTCAGTCCTGCAGTTGGGTCCGCGATTCACTACTACACTAAGATGGCCGAACATTTTTGTGATCTACTTTTATTTTGTTTTCTAAACTCTTGTTCTTTTACCCTTTAAGCTGTAGATTTTATGTACGAGCGAATGTGGATTAATGTATAAATTGTTTTTTCTATCAAGTACCCTTCAGCTTGTAGGAATGCCTGTTTGTCTATGCTGTCTTTCGTCGTCAAAATCGAGACGGATGAAGACTTTTGCAACACTGACCGCTGATTTGACGTTCGGCGCCATTTGGTTATTGACTCAGTCAGCTACGCTAGAAATCCCGGTCATTAATCTTATGTGTCCTTCGTCGATCTGTGTGCGTAAGGGCTATGTTCTGAACTGCCACACTCCATACAGGCACTGGGCCAGGCACTGTGTGTTGTGGGAGGAGTCTCCCAGTCCCCGCCCCCCTACACTAGCGCGGGGGTGGAGCCTGAACTGCAGCTCTGCTCGGCCGACACGGACCACCTCAGGCTCGAGGCTGATCAGCTCTGCTTCCAGCTGTTGAACCGCATCGTCGCTACGTGCTCCAATGTAAAGGTGACGCTTTTTGTCCATCTAACCCTGATGTCTCTAATCTGTTATCCTGATGTTGTTGCGTTAGCTAAGCCCAGCTTTTTCACTACGGTATAGAAGCCACGGCCGACGCACTGCTTGGAAGCCCAGATACCCAAAAAATCATCTTTGTTAGGAATCTCATGGCTAGTACAGGCCCCTAAATTTGACCTGCACCCCCGTGAAAATTGATGCTGTCTCGTCGGTCCTACAGATCTCGCACCGAGGTGCTATCATGATCGAGCCTCCGGCTGCGATGGCCGGGCACGACGCCCTGACGTGCTCCACCGTGTCAGGCTCGTCCCGGCACAACGATCACAGATCAGAAAGGGCGTTCTTCAGTCATGTTGCTATCACTTGGGCCTCGACAGCTGAACCCTGTCACCCCTCGGCATCCCCAAGTCCTTCACGTGTACCTCCGATGAGTGCCTCAGTAGGACCGTCTTTGCTCTATGATGAGCCAGTGCTGCGCTGCGATGTGTTGTCTGCCCCTAGGTGGGGGAATCATGGTGTAAATGGAGCCGAACAAAATCTGCTGGTGACAGGGATGAGGCCTGACCCACAATTTGGTTAGAGATTGTGGGCCGGGTCCACAACCTTGTTGAATGATGTTTGAGAGGATGACTTAGGTCCTTCAGTCAGATGGAATAGGTGCGGTCTCTTCAAAACCCGTTGCGATGCGAAAGGCCGTGTTCTGTATCCTTTGTATTGATTTTATGAGTGTGGGAGAAAGGTCAAGTACAGGTATGGACTGAATGATGTATATAATTGATTCCTAAGAGTGTCTTAAGTAGTTGTGGCAAGTGCCCAAATTACGTCCAGTCTAATTTTGGCTGTGGTGCTGGTGTTTGTGTGCAGTTTGAACGTCATTTTTGTATCCTGTTACTCCAAGGATTGTGGTGTTGGGACTGCGGAGTACGGCAGTGTTGTTGAGTATAACATTAGGATGGATGCGGTGTCCACTATTGTCTGGTATTTTTAATGTGAGGGTGAATAGTTTGCGGACAAATTCTTCCTGGTCCTGCAGCTAGACTTAGCATGAGTTTTGATATTGCTGTAGGTGTGCTGGTGCGGTCTCGCGTTTGTGGTGTTGTGTGATGATATTTGAATGAGTTATGATATTGCTGGAGATGCGCTGGTGCGGTTTCGGGGTTGATATTTGAATGAGTTATTGATATTGCTGTAGGTGTGCTGGTGCGGTCTCGTGTTTGTGGTGTTGTGTGATGATATCAAGGTTATGCGCATTTGTGCCGATGTAACTGCTGGTGTAGCAGATCGTGCTTGAAGGCATTGAACAGCGAAGGGAAAAAGTACGTAGCTCTGGAGAACAGATACAGACACTAGGCCGCATCCCCCAGAAAGGGGGGTGGCCGACGGCAAGGCGCACCTCACACCCTCATACGCTCACTCTCACACAACTTAGCCCTTTTGTGCTAAAGGGTTCGGCCGGTACCCCCTCAACTTACACTCTGGATCACGAGTGCAGTCCGAGGATCGGTCGTCAGCAGCAGGGCCCGACAGTTTTCACTGGTTTACCCCCGCCGCGTCATAATGGCCGCCCCCCCCCCACCCACGACCATCCCGACAGCGGGATGCCAAGGGTAGGAAAGCACATCAGAGCAGCTTCAAAATCAACCATTCACAACCATTCTCCACGCACGCGTGTTCATTGCACGCTCTCTCGCCACCTCCACATTCATGTCTCTCTTTCCAAACGCCTGCTTCAGACCATCCATCCACCCAAACTTCGGTCTACCTCTAGGCCGGCGACCACTTGCCTCCGCATTCATCACCCTTTCCACCAATCTCCCTTCATCCATCCTCTCCATGTGCCCGAACCATCTCAGTACACGCGAATCCACTCTGTTCTCCAATTTCTTCACCATCCCTGTTCTGATTCGAACCACGTCGTTGGTGATCCGGTCTCTCAGCGTTACTCCAGCCATGCTCCTCAAACACTTCATCTCGAAAACATTCAACCATCTTCTCTCCTCGGCTCTCAACCCCCAAGCCTCAGCTCCGTAGAGTACAGTTGGGACAACAACACCCTCATACAGCCCTCTTTTTGCTTCCATCCCCAACGTCCTACAGCTCATTACACTCTTTAGTGCACCCAACACTTTACATCCCTCCTCCACTCGCGCCTTCACTTCATGTTCCACTAGTTCAGTTTTCTCCTCATGGGAGCCCAGATACTTAAAACACTGAACTTCCTCCAAGAGCTCTCCATTCAGGGTGACACTAATTTTGCTCGCATCGACAGTCCTTGAGCATTTCATTACTTTACTCTTACCCACGTTCACTCGAAGCTTCCTCCTCTCACACACTCTACCAAACTCTGACAGTAACCTACATAGCTTCTCCTCCGAATCTGCAACCATGGCCGTATCATCAGCAAATAGCAACTGGCTCAACTGCCAACTCCGCCCATTCGCTTCCAATAGTTCCAGGCCACGACCCAGCACACTCGCGTTCACCTCCCTGACCACTCCATCCATATAGAGGTTGAACAGCCAGGGAGACATCACGCATCCTTGTCTCAGTCCCACTTTCACTGTAAACCAATCACTCACCTCGCTCCCCACTCTGACACATGCTCGGCTGTCAGCAAAGAAACTCTGCACCGCTTTAAACAGATGTCCGCCCACTCCATACAAACGCAACACCCTCCACAGCGCTTCCCTGTCAATTCTGTCGTATGCCTTCTCCAGATCCATGAAGGCCCAGAACACATCTTTTTCTTTGGCAAGGTATTCCTCACATACCTGTCTCACTGCAAAAATCTGATCGGTACACCCTCTACCACTCCTAAAGCCACACTGTTCCTCTCCAATTACGCAGTCCGTACAGTCTCTAATCCTTTTGATCAGCACTCTCTTGTACAACTTACCAACCACACATAACAGACTGATACCTCTCGAGTTGCAGCATTCATTTTTATCTCCTTTGCCCTTATATAGCGGAACAATGCAGGCA
>SDVV010036992.1:0-10889 GCA_016164225.1 Gammarus roeselii
ATGAGAGCACAAAAAAATCCAATATACATTTTCCTCGTAAGCTAATATTTTCAAAGTGAAAGGGGACACAAGCAATCAACAGTTTGTATTTTTTGGTTTAATATTCGAACTATATCGTCTTGATTCAACACTTCAATCAGATGTACGCTGCTACTCGTTATGAAATTTACCGTTCCCAAAAACTATGAAAATTCATTTGATTATCGTCCCCACAGTCCTGAACATATCAAGCGTTAACTCAATGAAATCTAACAAGCCT
Organism: Gammarus roeselii; assembly: GCA_016164225.1. Taxonomy (NCBI): domain Eukaryota; kingdom Metazoa; phylum Arthropoda; class Malacostraca; order Amphipoda; family Gammaridae; genus Gammarus; species Gammarus roeselii. Next base: position 260 of record SDVV010036992.1, read on the forward strand.
TTGATTCATCTAGTATTGTCCAAGTTAACGACGAAAAGTACACAAGATGATCATTTCAGTGACCATCTGAGTCTTCAGCTATCGCCCGCTGCACAGCACAAGCCCGATTATCGCTACGTACACACGTCCTCTTTCGACCACTGCCCGGCGCAGACTGAGCGTTGCAGTCGTGTTGTTTCGCGACTGCCACAAAAACATGTGGAATGCACTTGCATTATTGCGCATTATTTTGTTCATATAGTTTGCTACTTCACAATTCAATTTTAAATGTAGATGTACGCAATATTTTTTTTTCACTGAAAGTGAAAGAATAGTTAGGATGCGTTTCCATTCTTAACTCAAACCGTGTATCTATAGAACATGAACATACTTAAATACTGGTTCAAAAGTCCGTAGACTATTCCCGTCATCCACTGCCCTATGCCAATATGGAATCCATTTCAAATCCATTTCCACAAAAAGTGGAATCCATTTCAAAGTCATAACTATTTACCAATATTGGCAAACATAAGTAACTGCTCATTGTTCAACGCTATTTTCTCACAATATCACTCCCTGCACATAATGTGTCGATTTTCGAGGTAGGTCCTCTTTAGCCGTTGAGACGATGCTTTCACGCAGTTCCATAGCATATTAATGGAACTGTTCGAGGTGCATTTCCCGCTTACAACTAAAGAGCTCACATAAAAACTAGTTAAGAATCTGTGGATGACACCTGGCTTACTTGCCTCACAAAAAAAGGACAGACTGTACCGTAGATACAGAAAAAAAATCCCATCACTCGTAGAAAAGAATTTAAACTCTACAAAAATGCGTTTACTAAACTGACAAATACTGCTAGTGAAAACTATATCCAAAATTTGATAGAGACCTCTCAAGGAAAAAACAAAAAAGTATGGAAAATCATAAGCAACCTTCTAGGAAAAAATAAACAGAGTAATTCGGATTCAATTATTATTGATGATGAAGTCATCACTGATCCTCAAACAATTCCAAATGCTTTCAATAATTACTTCAATAGTATCCCTAAAAGCAAATATTTAGCCCTACCGACCCAAACGAAGTTAAAACAACATTAATAACTTAAAAAATAGATGCATCACTGGCTTGGATTTGGGACTATTGTAGCTCCCTTGACCCAACTTATCAATAAGTTGCTCATGCAATTTTTTTTCCCAGATGCACTCCAAAATCGCTGAAATTAGTCCATTATATACTAATGAAATCGAAACAGACATAAAAAATTATCGCCCAATATCAGTTCTGTCCGTCTTGAGCAAAGTTCATGCAAAATAATTTTATGCTAGACTATATACTCATTTTGTTTCAAGAACCTACTGAGCCAAAATCAATTTGGCTTTCAGGCTTTCAGGAATACAGAGTATGCTCTATTAATATTTGCTGGAGAATTTGTTGATGGGTTTTCCAGTGGTAAAGTCACCGTTGCAACTTTTATGGATCTCAGCAAAGCTTACGATTGCGATAATCATGAGATTTTGGTAACAAAATTACAGCATTATGGAGTTGGTTCCATCGATAAGAGCTGTTTTAATATTCATCTTCTTGATAGACAACACCTAGTGACTTGGAATAAACAATCATCATCTGCCAGTAAGTTACAATTAGAAGTTCCGCAAGGGTCGATCCTTGGGCCTTGGCTCTTCCTTATATATTATTAACATTGTTAACCCTAGCGATAGGTTATACTTTGTACTTTTAGCAGATGATCCTACAGTTTAAACAGCTGGGAAAAATCCCAATTCTACTATTACTAATATGAATAATGAATTAGTTCACGTTCCGAACTGGTTCCCATCCAACAAGCTGACGGTAAATGTCAACAAGACGCAGGTCATGATATTTCCCTGGGGAATGATACCCATCCCTTACCCGAAAGTCGAACTGAACGGTCAACAGATGGCATACGTAGCAAAAACAAAGTTTCTCAGTGTAATAGTAGATCAGAGACCTAACTGGAAAGATCACGTCTCATTCGTTGCCAGGAAATTTTCCAAATCGTGTGGCATCCTATACAAAATTATAAATTGTCTTAAGACTCCTGCTAAATTTTTTTTTGTACTATTTCCTTATTCGTCCATGTCTGACTCATTGTACCAACGTGTTTGCGTCTACTTAAAAGACAATTTAAGACCTATCGTTTATAGTCAAAACGTGTCATCAGAACACTATCACATGCAAGCATGACGAAAGCTCGTCATCTTAGCCTCAACTATTTTCAAAATACAGAGCTGCTAAAAGCTGGAATTCTATTACCTTAATTATAAGGACGGGCAGAAATACTGTTACCTCTAACCGTAATCTATAATTATTCCTGTTTGAACTCGTGTGTGCGGAAATTCTTGAATTGTAATTTACTTCTGCTATGCAAATTACCGTGTCAACTATTTATGTTGTATCAGTTTCATCGTATACATGCTTTCTTCCTATTTTTTATCTTGTTCATTTAGAAATTAATTAATTTATTGGACCCATCGCTTATGATTCATTGAAATATTTATTTCCCGTGTGCATATGTTAATATGTCATGCTTACTATGCAGTTAGTTGCAAATTGGTGTCATCATGTGCCAAACAATGTGTGAGTAATGTAATAGACAACCTCATGTCGGACATTTTCTGCTCTCATGTTTTTTTAGTATACATATGACAGTCGAAACAGTAAATAGTCATCGTAAAGTAAACGTCGGTGATCCGACTTACTCTGCTTATTTTTCTTGAAATTGATGGTTCAATGTAATTCTTTCATCTGTCCCGACATATTGAAAAGTGGAGAGTAGAGGATGTCCTCCTACAACGTCCATCGGTTGGTCCTTACTCCTTAACCTTAGTTATAGGTAAATGTTAAATTAACCTAAGTAGCAAATGTTGTCTTCATAACAGCTCACGATACCGAAGATTGGTACGTATCATCTGTGTAATCTGATATTTATGTTATTTTGTCTACATGTCATTATACCAGAATGAATTCTAGATCGTTAAAATCCTTAAAAAAATGCACGTTATATTTATCGTTGTCGGTAATGGACAGAATTTGTTGTATTTATTCCCGGTAATGGAGTCTATTGACTGTCAAGAATTGATGAGATGAAAGGGACACACCCGTTATCATATAAGAATAAGATTTAAGATATTATTTTTTGGGGGGAACCGAATAATTTTACTTTTTGATGAGACAAAGCTTATAACTTTGTATGCAATGCTTGCTTGCTGATAAGTACTTGGCACATTCGTGAGATATAATGCCACTCTTTGAGTGCATCAATTAACGGTCGTTGTATGCAATGCTTGCTTGCTGATAAGTACTTGGCACATTCGTGAGAGATAATGCCACTCTTTGAATGCATCAATTAACGGTCTTTGTATGCAATGCTTGCTTGTTGATAAGTACTTGGCACATTCGTGAGAGATAATGCCACTCTTTGAGTGCATCAATTACCGGTCTTTGTATGCAATGCTTGCTTGTTGATAAGTGCTTGGCTCATTCGTGAGAGATAATGCCACTCCTTGAGTGCATCAATTAACGGTCTTTGTATGCAATGCTTGCTTGTTGATAAGTACTTGACACATTCGTGAGAGATAATGCCACTCTTTGAGTGCATCAATTAACTGTTTACAAATCTGCTTCCTGTAATGGGATCCAAATCTTTTCAATGTAACATATACCTCGTATGGAATGCATTTGAATTCTAAAGAACTGTGACGTCTGCGCCCCACAGAAAACAATTTAATTCAATTGAGCTTATTCACTTTTTGTTCATTTATATCAACAAATGTATGAGTTGGAACTATCAAGTAGGGAATTGGTACTCCCAAAAACACGTTCAAGCAGGTATTGAAATAGCATCGATTTTTTCTTTCCCACAGTTTTTGCATCGTTTAACGGCGCGTAAGGCTGTATTCGGTTACAAGTGTAGAATATTAGGTGCTGCGAAGTAGATACCCAATGTTTGATAGTTGCATTTTCTAAATTCAAGCAGGGTGGCATTTTACCCCGTTCGCATTTTTCAATATCGTATCATTTCTATTGAATAAGCCATCTGACGTTGGATGAAATACAGATTGTGGAATCAGCGTTCGCCGTCCAATATGCACCGGTTTCAAAGTATATCAGAAAATTGCATGCAGTGATTGTCGGCATACAAAACAATACCCTACAAGTTGCGGACGCAGATCAACGTTCCTTGAAGTGACGATTCAGTGCAACCATGTTGCTTTTGTTTCTTAAAACAAGCATGAATTGCCGAAGTGATGCCAGCTGAGCTAAGTAATTTGTAATGCTAACGAAAAAAATTATATTATATTTTATGATTAGGAACTTGTATTTGATTCGATTGAATATTAAAACTTGGCGTTTGTTCTCGGGCATGCAGCTGTTTACAGACACGGACTCTGGGCTGATTCTTCCCGAAAGGGTAGTGGCAAAAATCAAGCAGTACCTCACACTCCTCACAATCCCTCACACAAATATTCAACTTAGTTTCATTGCGCAAGAGGGTCAAGGCAACAGCACGCAGCACAAACATTGGGTTAGGGTGAGTTTGGGGATCACTGTCGGCAGCAGAGCTCAACACCTTCTACAGGTACCCCTGCTGCACCATAATTGTTATAACCTCACCCACCCACGTCCATCATGTTTCTCGAAATGTTAAGAGTGGGGAAGCGCATCAGAGCCGCGTCAAAACACATTCAGTCACCAACAATCTTCACTCACGACTATTCATGGCTCGCTTCATTCTCCTCAAAGCACGTTTCACGGCATCTATCCAGCCAGTTTCAGTCTTCCATTAGGTCTACTACTCCCACAACCATTACTCGGCCCATCTTTAGGCACTGATTCGCGTCGCAGAACCAGCCACGGGCTTCTCATATTTCCATCAGCTCTGCCGCTTCCTGAACTTCTCCCTTAGTAATACTCGTAACTGTTCTTGCTCTCAAAATATCCTCATGCAATACTGTCCGCTTATCTGACATCTCAACGTTCAACAACTCCTCAAATCCTCAGCCCATCTTTCGTATGTCACCACTCTCCAATTAAAAAACAGCCCTTATAAACAATTCATCGAATCCTTCCTCCTCGTCTACCACTTCCTAACTCACGCAACTTTTTATATAACGTTTTTTGTCTCTCCTCAAAATAAGAGACCAACCCCTTCATTGTTCCCCTTGCCTCCCGTTTTACCTCTTTTTCTCTTATTTCTATCGTTTTCAAACGGCACCATCCGCCTCCCAAACAGCCACTGCTCATGGGCTCTTATATTCTGCGTTACCGGCGTCTTTAATTTCATCTTTCCGTCACTAGCAGCCTTTCCTCAGACACCCGATCACACGGAGCACAGAACAGACATTACTCGAACATCTCAAAATCTTATTTATGTTGGTCTCCCACTCCTCATCAACATTCATCAGGCCTTGCCGTCTCATAATGTCATATTCATCTTCCTGCGAACGTTTGCTGGAATTCCTTAGCTTTGCTTGCTTTATCCAGATAAATCCCCTTCACCACCTCTCTTCATTCGTCCACTCTTTTGTTTCTCTTCCACCTCTTTTCACTCTCAATTTACCTTTCGCAAGTAGGTGATCAGACATCTCTCTACCCAACGCCCTCAACACCCGTAGATTCTACAACTTCTAATTCACTCAACTAGAATTCAACCCAAAAACCATCAGTTCTCTGCATAACGGGTGATTTGATCCCGTGTGCACATGAGGATATATCGCTTCTTAGCCAAGATATAACCTACCGCCAGCTACCGATCAATGCACTAACTTGTTAGGTTATTTTCCCCATTCATTTTACGTTGGTCGTCTTAACATCCTACTACAATCTCCACCACTTTCTAATAATCACATTTTAATGTCTCCAGTATCATCACAATGGGTTGTACTCCCAATCTCCCATTCCATTACCTCAGACTAATCCATAACGGCTCCCTTTCCCCCCCAATCCTCTCGTTATTTGGTTCGTCAGCACAAACTGACCCCCCATCAGCATACATCTAACTTAACTTGTAACCACATCATCATAGATGACACTTCTCTTCAATACGGAAATATAACAGTCAACAAATCACTTAACAACAAGAGTGCACCTTCTCATGCTCAACAATTCATCACAACTTACTTCCTTTCACTTCTCACTCCAAATAAACATTCGCCGCTATCTTTCAACTTCGTCTACCTCAGTGCCATCACATCAAATATCTTACAAAAACGCACAATTGTTTTTCTCCTCTTTGCTTCATCAGTTCCACAAACACGTTCAATTAGCGACCCCAACAAAAGGGTTTGAAGAGGCGGGGGCCTCTCCTCTGCCCACATGCCTAACCGTCTTAGCGACAGAAGTTAGTGTTGTAGCCCCAGCCACCTCGCCCCGCATCTACTGGTCGCCTCATGCGAAACGAAACGGTTAGGGTAGAAAGTACTAGTGCCCCCTGGTGCAGGGATTTTTTTCTCTGAGTTTCTTGACTGTCCAATACCATGGTTCCTTGTGACCAGCGCTCATGGAAATGTTGATCATTACCTCTCGAATGGTCTACGCTTCTTAATACGTGCGGCCATATGAATAATAATTGTGCCAAATACTGATTGAGTAGATTATAGACGGTCTAGTATATACTCTCGCATGGTCTATTGTTGCATGACATGCGTCATGCAGCAGTTCAATGCGACACATGCGCTCATATATGTGATAAATGTATATATTTGAACAGTTAGAAAATGCGCTCATTCAAGTACTATAAGCTTTTCTGATAACTGTTTCTATCCAGAGTTAGGAACTTACAATTGAAGGGCAGAAATTGTTAGCGATCTAAGGGGCTTTTACACTGTGTCACCAGTAGTGATCGGCGGGATCTATGCTACAAGAATCAATACTACACAGTTGCTGAGTAGAGTTTGGAAGTGTTGTCAGAATTGATCCACGTATGTGCGTGCGGGAGCATATTTGCGTAGTTATCATGCCATTGACTTGTTTTGAACAAACGGACCAATCACAACCTTCTGCTAGTATTTGGACGGTTGCACTGCCACATAGCCACTTTGAGATCAATCACTTTCGGTTTTCTCTGGCTTCGGTAGAAGATGACTGACGCATAGATCCGTCTCTGAGCGCTATTAATAATTTTTACAAAATTGTCGATTTGATCACCAAATCTTTTTGACTTATTACAACACAAAGTGATAACGTGCTTCCTGCATTCACAATCAGTTTGTAAATTTACGTTATACCGAAAGTAATTTGCAATGTGTAAACTCCATTTGGGAACGCCTGGTTGGAGAAGACATTGCCAATTATTGTTCTGCTACTGACCAAATACAGATCAGATAATTTGGTTTGAAATTGAGAACTATTTATTAGCTTTTCTTAGATCTATCCATTCCAATAATTCGGAAAACAATAAGCCTTACAATCCTCAGGCACTATTGGATGGTTGAAGGTAATGAGACGCACAAAAATATAAACAGAATTGCATGCATAAACAGTACTTATCCCATACGCCTTCAATGTGAAATGCTATTATTGGTATCCTACGTGGATTGCCTCAAGTGTGACTTGTCACTATTGCATCCAGCATTAATCTCCTTAGGTGTGACATGTCATTATTGGAGTCCAACATAAGATTGCCTCAGGTGTAACATGTCATTATTGCATCCAGCATGAATCGCCTTAGGTGTGACATGTCATTATTGGAGTCCAAAATAAGACTGCCTTAGGTGTGACATGTCATTATTGGAGTCCAACATAAGATTGCCTTAGGTGTGACATGTCATTATTAGAGTCCAAAATAAGACTGAATTAGGTGTGAAATGTCATTATTGCATACAGCATGAATCGCCTTAGGTGTGACATGTCATTATTGGAGTCCAACATAAGATTGCCCCAGGTGTGACACGTCATTATTGCATCCAGTATGAATCGCCTTTGATGTGACATGTCATTATTGGAGTCCAACATAAGACTGCCTTATGTGTGACATGTCATTATTGCATCCAGCATGAATCGCCTTAGGTGTGACATGTCATTATTGGAGTCAAACATATGACTGCCTTAGGTGTGACATGTCATTATTGCATCCAGCATGAATCGTCTTAGGTGTGACATGTCATTATTGGAGTCCAACATAACATTGCCCAGGTGTGACATGTCATTATTGCATCCAGTATGAATCGCCTTTGATGTGACATGTCATTATTGGAGTCCAACATAAGACTGCCTTAGGTTTGACATGTCATTATTGCATCCAGCATGAATCGCCTTAGGTGTGACATGTCATTATTGGAGTCCAACATATGACTGCCTTAGGTGTGACATGTCATTATTGCATCCAGCATGAATCGTCTTAGGTGTGACATGTCATTATTGGAGTCCAACATAAGACTGCCTTATGTGTGACATGTCATTATTGGAATCCAACATAAGACTGCCTTAGGTGTGACATGTCATTATTGGAGTCCAACATAAGGTTGCCTTAGTTGTGACATGTCGTTATTGGAGTCCAACATAAGATTGCCATAGGTGTGACATGTCATTATTGGAGTCCAACATAAGGTTGCCTTAGTTGTGACATGTCGTTATTGGAGTCCAACATAAGATTGCCTTAGGTGTGACATGTCATTATTGGAGTCCAACATAAGATTGCCTTAGGTGTGACATGTCATTATTGGAGTCCAAAATAAGACTGCCTTATGTGTGAAATGTCATTATTGCATACATCATGAATCGCCTTAGGTGTGACATGTCATAATTGCAGCCCAGCATGGATCAATGTGATAACAATTATGCACCAGATAACCATTTCCCCAACAAAAACAGCAAACAGCTGAGTATGATTGCCCATGGCATGAGTTCTAGAGTATCATCGATATCGGGTTATGTGCTCGGGATCCAAGCAAGCTTACTCCTAGTTCAGATAACAAGACTTTAGATTTAGAGTTTTACGAACAGTTTTGAATATCACATCACTGCCAATGAAATGAAAGCGTGTATTCCATTGAAAGCAGACATGGTGCGAACGGAGCACTGCTCCAAGAAGATCTCAATAACAATTCCTTCAATAGCATGTGGAATACTGAATGCATTCACGTCAATGTCAGTCGCACCCCACTTCACGAAAGTGGACTTGTTTTCGCAAATCGTATCCAAAAATAAATGATTAGATTACATATAAATCAATCCATCCAGAGAATAATTCTGTGGCGGCTGTTGCATGTTTTACCATTTGAACACAGCGATGCAAAAAATGCTCAATGATATCTGCATTGTCTGGCAATCAGTGTTCATAAATTATAATCTAATTTAAAGTTTGAAGATCGAAGCAAGGAAGGCGTCCTAATGAAACTGTCGCTGCTGTAATATCGATACACGATTTGTGAACAATAATACTACCTGATTTTCTGAAACATGTTTGATCCCAAGTGACGCCTCCCTCAGCAACCAGAATCAATGGAGCTGTGGGATCAATGTTTGTCATCAAATTTCAGTGAACATTGCCACATCAAGTTACCGACAGTTTATTTACAAACTTGCAGTCAACAACAACTGAACTGCATACTGTACACAATCCTTCCAATCATCTGTGCTCCCACCAGTTGGGAAATCAATTGATTTGTATTATTGTTAAGCACCACAAGTTTGCCTTTGCTGAGCGCCTGGAGTGTTTAATAACGTTCATGTGAGGCGTCCTTCGTCTAGTGAATAATGGTATAACTTCGAACTCACCATACGAAGTTCAAGATTGCAAGCATGTATTAATCCGCTGAATATGCAAATGATGCTCATAATTGTCATTCCTTGTTAGAAACAGTAATTGCACTTACTCAAGAAGCACCTCGTGAAACTCACTTTGATGAATCCCTTTCGTTTGGATGCAATTTGTTTTCCTTTTTGGATTCTGAAGGGAGAAATTTGAACAATTTACCATGAATAATTTATTATATTCGCTAATTCTTCAAGTGATTGTTGAGGAAATTATAATATAGGAAAAATCTATGACATTCACCCTTCATCCACTAGCAATTTGTTCACAGGAAGAACACACAGCGGGGAAAAATTAAAAAAAAATACATTTTCAAAATAAAATGTGGTGGCGCTTGATTCCAAAACGATCACTTATTCATGACCGACTTCGTTCTGGATTCTAGAACTAAGTCAAGTGAAGTAAAAGTTATACATTCGAATAGCTCGAGAGTTCGTATCAATACAGTTTTGCGCCACTTTTTAAACCTGATCAGAAAAAGAAGTCTCAATTATCATATGCATGGCCTCAGTGAGCTTTGTAATTGCCCATTACACCTACACGATCTGTTGAGCACCGTGGCACCTAGGCGGCGTCTATTAGGTAAATTAAGTGTATTCGGCATTGCCCAGGGCTCGTTGGCCCCCGAATTTACCCTCATTCTCCACATGACATTTACTTGTTTGGCCAGCAGTTACGCCCGCCCCCCTCCTCCTCCTTCCAATATTCCATCATGTTTTCTGGGAAGGGCACTCGTTTCCTTGGTCGGCTACTATTACTTTAGTTGTGTGGAACCTCGCAAATGCAACTAGTTTGCTAGTTCGATCTTCAACAATGCTAGACCTACCCCATGAAAAACCTATCGCAAAGTTTTCA
>SDVV010036993.1:0-10888 GCA_016164225.1 Gammarus roeselii
CTTAGAGCGGTGACCGGCTCTTATTTTGATACAGCAAAAAAAAGTTTCTATACCCTGGAAACTTGTAAACTTTGGAGCTTAGACGCGAAGAACAGTATGCGATGGTGTTTTCTTACTCACTGGTTACGATACTGCCTCTGCGCAAAGCTACGTGGGAAGAGGGAAACAGGTATCCCAGGATTCAGAGGGGCCTCAAAGTTTCTTAAGAAGGTCTCAAAGGGCCCCAAGTTGGTCCCCCCAAATCCTCCTGGTCTTCCAAGTCTCCCGGGGTCCTCGAGTCTCGCGGGTCCCACGAGTACCCCCAATAGTCTCAGTCTCAACCAGCCTCGGTTTGTCTCGATTCATCGCCTCGCCAGTCGACTCGTCTCCAATCGTGGACTATGCGTCTCCAATCACCGCATAGTCCACCTAGGGCCCCTGCGGGCGTCTAACGATACATAATTATATGACTAATCCAAAATTGATCACCATGAAAAAAGAACACAGATAAATAATAGAGCCCAAGAAATAAGAAAGAAAAAAATAGAGTGTAAATGATCTATAAAATGAATCATCCATCCACCCCAATGACTCGTCTCGAGATGGCTAATTCTAGTGCGTATTTTACGTTAACATTAATCAATACCAAACTGTTTATTACCTATTTCACCAATGTCTCACCATCCAACCTCACCTTGTGCCCGAACCACCTCAGAACTCTAACTTCACTGTCCCCGTTCGAACTCGAAAAACGTCTATATTGATGCAATCACCAGCCATACCCCCTCAAACACCTTCAGCCTTTTTCGTTCTTCCACCTTCTTCCCAGCCCCGTAGAGCAGTTAGGACAACTACCTCGTCATAAAACAACCTTTTTCCCGTATCAAGTGTCCTACAGCTCATTACACTCGTTAGTGCACCCAATACTGTACACCCTTCCTTAACTCTGGATATCACCTTGGTTTCCACTAGTTTTGTACTCTCCACATAAGCGCACAAGTATTTAAACAGAGCTTGATTTGGGCCTCATTCTAAAACAGAGCTTCTTCCAATAATTCGTCATTTAGACGGACACTAATTCTGCTCGCACGGAAATTCCTTGGAGATCTCATTACTTTGCTCTTACAGCCGTTAACTCGCAGCTTCACCATTTCACGTACTACCAAATTCTCGAATTCATTACTCTCGCATTCACCTCCCTGAACACTCCTTCTATGTAGTGAGCTGAATGTGGCAAGCGTGACTGAGGAGTTCCAGAAGGCGTTGAGTGAGGAATATGAGTGTGAAAAGGCACGTAATGGGTAATGTTGAGGAAGAATAAGAGACGTTTAAAGATTCGTTGTTCAGATGTGGGCGGATGTAGGGGGAAGGATTGCGAGTGGTGGAACGATGAGGTTAAATGGGCAAGGCGCAGAAATCAAGTCTTTAAGATAAGAAGTGTTCACAAGCGTGATCGGTGGTGGCCTACGACAATTTTAGAAAGAGATGAAGCGTGGGAGAGGAGAGCCAAGAGAGGACGCTGATGTTAGGTGGGGTAGCTAGACGGATTTGCCCCCAAAAAACAGAACAAAAAAATGTTCTGGAAATATTTGAAAAATGTGAGAATGGGAAAGACCGGGATGGAGGATGCGCGAAAGATGTAAACGACCGGGTGTTGTTGAAAAGTAGTTTTGTACGGAAGAGGTGGGTCAAGTATTGATAGGCGATGTTGAATGTTGAGGACATCAGAGAGGCTGACATTGTTGCTGTGGGTGGTGACGCACGGATGCCGGTTTTTGGGAGCGAGTTGTTGCGAACATTACTAAGGAAGAGGTGACAAAACAACAACAGTAAGTAAAGATGGGTAGAGTAACGATAGTCGATTTGCTGGTGAGGCTGCTGAATTGGTATTATGTGTCGGGCGCAGTGCCAATTGAGTGGCGCAGTGCTTGCATTGTTCCGCTATGTAAAGTCAAAGGAGATAAAAAAGAATGCAGCAACTCAAGAGGTATTAGTTTGTTGATGGTAAGTCATACGTGAGAGCGATAATCTAAAGGATTATGGAGAAACAGTGAGGCTTCTGAAGTGTTAGTGGGTGTGCCGATCAGATTTTTGCAGTAAGACAAGTCAGTGAGTGAAGATAAAGGACGTGTTCTGGGCCGACGATGGGACTGACGGGAAAGCGTTGTGGAGAGGACATAAATCTTGTTGTAAATGTGTTATGATCAGCCTCCGCTAGCACATATATTTGGAAACATTGCTAACCGAACATTACAACCAAGAGCTGCGTTGTGTGTTGCCGAGAAACTGTAGGTCTTAGGCCTGTTAACACTAGCTTAAGTTACACAAAGAAATCCCCTGCTTTGCATATTTTTCGGTTCTACTCCAAAAGCAGGTGGTTCCCATGTATGGATAACATGACGTGGGAGACGTTGACGAGTGAAGGGCCATGTGAGCATCCTGTAAAACTCGACGAGTCAGCATTGTATGGACTAGATCCAATAACAAAGAGGGGCTGTGTTTCACACTGTTGAGCTCAGGGTTATCGGATATTGTAAACAGAAAGATGGGAGGAGCCTGTAAATTAGTTAACGGTCTAAGTTTATTTTGTATGTCAATAAGGCCAAGGCTTTAAGACACCACGCCTCTTTGGAGAGGGACCCAAAAGGTGAGGGGTTCCCTTATTGGAGGATCACTTCATACACATAAACAAGGCCCTCCCATATTATTTCAGGGTGCAGATTTAAAGTGTAGATCACATCTCATTCCATTAGCTGAGACTTCGGGTGGAGGTGAGACTGATTTAGGAGACAGCGACCAACACTCAGCATCTCATATTTAGATGCGTCTGATTTTAGCCCTTCAGCGTTAATTTGTTTGTATGACAATCTTTGCTATATATATATATATACTAGTACACGTTCATACTTAGAGGCGTGTAATAATTACTCCGTTCTTATGTCCCGTGTTTTGTATCTCCTAACAGGGTGGGCGCTTCGCTTTCGCTTTCTATTCTTTGTTTTACGCTTTACACTTACAACACCTCTTTTTGCTGTTCATTTACACTTTTGTTCCGTTGTGTCCGTTTACATTACAATCAGTGTTTAGTGCTCTATTGAGAGTCGAACTGTTGACATGTTACTTTGTTTTAATTCAAAATAATATTATAAAACAACTCGTTTGATCATTTGTACCTCGCATTTTTACCTGATTATAAGAAGTCTAAAATAAAGTACACAACAACTGATCCACAGCTTCCATGTTGGAAGCCGAGCATGTGTCAGACGGGTGAGCATGATTGGTGCTTGGTTCCCAGTGAAAGTGGGACTTAGATAAGGTTGCGGTGTCTCTCTAATTGTTCAACCTCTACATGGATGGAGAGGTCACTGAAGTAAACGAAAGTGTGATGGGTCAAAGCTTAGAGTTGTTAGGAGCAAACGAGCGTAGTTGGCAGTGGAGTCAGTTACTGTTTACGGATGATACAGCACTGGTGACATAATGCAAAAAAGTGGTGCAGGCAAGTGTCGGAGTTCAGTAGTGTGTGAGAGGATGGAAGCTGCGAGTTAATATTGGTAAAAGTAATGACATGTTCGAGGAGTGACGATGCGAGGAGTGACGATGAGAGCAGCAACTGTCCTCCTAATTGAAGTTATTGGCGGAAGTCCAGTGTTTAAGCATCTGGTAACTCACGTGGAGAACACTGAACTAATGGAAACTGAGGTGAAATTTCAGGTGAAGGAATGGAGTGAAGTGATATGAGCACTGAAGAGTGAAACGAGCTGTTGGACGTTAGGTCTGGAAAAAAGATGGGGTAGCTGTTCAAACTGTGCTCTACGGGGTTGAGACGTGGAAGGGGGGGGGGAGGGTAGAGCATCAGAGAAGGTTAAACGTTGAGATGAAACGTTGTTCGAATTGGGACAGGGACGGTGAAGTAAGAGGACAGTAGATTCACATGTTGTGAGGGGGTTTGGGCACATGGCGAGGATGGAAGATAGAGGAAAATGGTGATGAACGCGTTGGTGAGAGGGTGTAGTACTAGAGGTAGAGCGAAGTTTGAGTGGATGGAGGGCGTGAGGCAGGCGTTAGGAAGGAGAGACATCAGTATGGAGGTAGCGAGAAAACGTGCAATGGATTAGAGTTAGTTACAGATACAGACATCACGCAGCCTTGGAGTTAGTGGGGAATATTTATGAATATGAGCTTTGACGCGGGCCCCGCCCTTGGAGACAAATTTATTATCGGGATGGGGGATTGCTCATCAATTAAGGCGCAGCACGGGTAAACCAGAAACGCTGTCGCTCCCTGCTGGTGACACCGATCTCGGATCTTACGCCCGACCCAAAATGTGTATTGAGGGATGCTGACTGTATGGCTAAAAGGAGTAGTTGTTTTGTGCGGGTGAGCGCATGAGTAGTGTGAGCTGCGTCATACCATCGGCCTGACACGTTTCTGGGGGATCCGGCCACGGTTCTGTATGTTATTTAAAAAAATGCATTGCAAATGTACTCAATGTTACTTACAGATACAGATACTAGGCCGCATCCCCCAGAAAGAGGGGAGTACCGACGGCAAAGCGCACCTCACACCCTCACAACTTAGCCCTTTTGTGTTAAAGGGTCCGGCCGGTACCCCCTCAACATACACTTTGGGTCACGAGTGCAGTCCGAGGATCCGTCGTCAGCAGCAGGGCCTGACAGTTTTCACTGGTTTACCCCCGCCGCGTCATAATGCCCCCCCCCATGACCATCCCGACAGCGGGACGCCAAGGGCGGGAAAGCACATCAGAGCAGCGTCAAAATCAACCATTTACAACCGTTCTCCACTCACGCCTGTTTATTGCACGCTCTCTCGCCACCTCTACATTCATGTCTCTCTTTCCAAACGCCTGCTTCACACCATCCAACCACCCAAAATTCAGTCTACCTCTAGGCCTGAAACCACTCGCCTCCGCATTCATCACCCTTTCCACCAATCTCCCTTCATCCGTCCTATCCATGTGCCCGAACCATCTCAGAACACGCGAACCCACTCTGTCCTCCAACTTCTTCACCATCCCTGTTCTGATTTGAACCGCATCGTTGGTGATCCGGTCTCTCAGCGTTACTCCAGCCATGCTCCTCAAACATTCAACCTTCCCTCCTCTGCTCTCACCCCCCAAGTCTTAGCTCCGTAGAGCACAGTTGGGTCAACAACACCCCCATACAGCCCCCTCTTTGCTTCTATCCCTAACGTCCTACAGCTCATTACACTCTTTAGTGCACTCAACACTTTACATCCCTCCTTCACTCGCACCTTCACTTCAGTTTCCACTGGTTCAGTTATCTCCACATGAGAGCCCAGATACTTGAAACACTGAACTTCCTCCATGAGCACTTTATTTAGGGTGACACTAATTGTGCTCGCATCGACAGTCATCGAGCATCTTATTACTTTTACTCTTACCCACGTTCACTCGAAGCTTCCTCCACTCACACACTCTACCAAACTCAGACACTAGCTTACATAGCTTCTCTTCTGAATCCGTAACCAGGGCTGTATCATCAGCAAATAGCAACTGGCTCAACTGCCAACTCCGCCCATTCGCTTCCAACAGTTCCAAGCCACGACCCAGCACACTGCGTTCACCTCCCTGACCACTCCATCCATATAGAGGTTGAACGGCCAGGGAGACATCACGCAGCCTTGTCTCAATACCACTTTCGCTGTGAACCAATCACTCATTTCGCTTCCCACTCTGACACATGCTCGGCTGCCAGCATAGAAACTCTGCACCGCTTCCGACAGATGTCCGCCCACTCTATACAAGCGCAACACCCTCCACAGCGCTTACCAGTCAATCCTGTCGTATGCCTTTTCCAGATCCATGAAGGCCCAGAACACATGCTTTCCTTTGGCAAGGTACTTCTCACAGACCTGTCTCACTGCAAAAATCTGATCGGTACACCCTCTACCACTCCTTAAGCCACACAGTTCCTCTCCTATTGCGCAGTCCGTACAGTCTATAATCCTTCTGATCAGCTCTCTCCCGTGCAACTTACCAACCGCACATAACAGACTGATACCTCTCCAGTTGCAGCATTAATTTTCATCTCCTTTGTCCTCATATAACGGCACAATGCAGGCACTGCGCCACTCAATCCGTACCACGTCTGCCACAAAACACAAGTTCAGTAACCTCACCAACCATTCGGCAATCGTTACTCCGCTCTTCTTCAGGCACTCGGTCGCAACGCCATCCAAACCAGGGGCTTGATCTGCTTTCATCACGTCCACTGTCTTCAGCACCTCTTCCCTGATAATGTCCGCCACAAGTCTTTCTCCCAAAACTGACATCCGAGCACCACCGCCCACAGCAACAATGTCAGCCTCTCTGTCATCCTCGACATTCAACAACTCATGAAAATACTCGGCCCACCTCTTCCGTACATTACCACTTTCCAACAACAGTTGGCCATTTTCATCTTTCACCACTTCCTCCTTTCCGGGCTTTCCCTTTCTCACCCTCTTCACCTCTTTCCAGAACATCAGTTTGTTCTCATCAAAATTCTGGCACAACTGTCTGTCCCACCGGGCATCAGCGTCCCTTTTGACTCTCCTCACCACCCGCGTCACCTCGCTTCTCATCTCTCTGTAGCTATCATAAGCTACCATCGACTTCACCTGCAACCACTCCTCAAACGCTCCTCTTTGCCGTGCCACCACCAGTTTGATCTCCTCGTTCCACCACTCGCAAATTTTCCTTCTGCACCCGCCCACACGGCGCGCACCACACACCTTCTTCGCACATCTCAGCATCGCATCCCTCAACGCCTCCCATTCTTCCTCCACATCTCTCAGGTCCTGTCCTCTCACGTTGATATATTCTTCCCTCAACGCCTGCTGGAACTCCTCGGCTCTTCTCACATTCAGCCCACTCACATTTACTACCTCTCTTCCTCCTCCCACTCGTTTGTTGCCCTTCCACTTCTGCTCCACTCTTAATCTACCTTGCACCAGCAGATGGCCAGACACTCCTCCACCCTCCCCTCCCAACACCCGCACATCCAACAGCCTCCCCACCACTCTCCTCGATATCAGCACAAAATCCATCAGTGCTCTCTTCACCACGGGCCATCCTTACCCATGTGTACTTGTGGATACCTCGCTTCTTGAACAAACTGTTCCCGACCACTTACTCCTGCTTTATACGCAGACCTATCAGGTTTTCTCCACTGTCATTCCTACAGGGAACGCCATACCTTCCTATCACATTCTCCACCACTACATCTCCAGCTCTCGCATTAAGGTCACCCAGTACAACCACATTGAAATAACCTCCAAAACTCTCAATACACTCACTCAGGTCAGTCCAGAATTGCTCCCTTTTCTCTTTACTTCTCTCGCTGTCAGGTCCGTAAGCACTCACAAATACCCATCTTCCTACGCCTAACTTGACTTTCACCCACATAAATTATGAGGACACCTCCTCCCACTCGGTAACGCTACTAGCCAACCGATCACTCAATATCAAAACCACACCTGCTTGTGCCCGACCTTCCTCCACATCAGACTTTCTTCCACTCACTCAGCATCAACACATCAAACTTCCTCCTCACAAATATCTCACCAATCTCCCTCCTCTTTACATTATTCGTACTACAGCCACGCACATTCAGCGACTCTAACAATAGGGTTCGGAGAGGCGTGAGCCTCTCCTCCCCCTGCTCGTCTGGCCGTCTTTGAGGAAGGGTTTTACAGAGGAGCTAGGGGCTAGGAATGTTACTTAGCACACATTTAATCGGACACAGTTAACAAGTTCATGAGCTTACTGGAATTAAATTGAGAGGATCCATTTCTACCGGAGCTTCGACGTCAGTCTGCGTCTTCTTGCAACGAGTGAAAGGAAGAAATATCTCTGCGGGTGAACTTTCTTGTAAGATCACATCTTAAAATCCTCACAGCAGTAGCTGCGTCCATCACCAGATGTGTTTTCGCCATTGTAAAGAATGCAGATCAATCTCCCAGCATTAGCAGTGGTATCGTCTCTGCAGATAATGGAAGTAGTAGTAGGCCTGGGACGGGCTGAAAAGCTCATCATAGAAGCACTGCAAGATTGAATTTGCAGCACAACTAGCTCATTGCAGCACAACTAGCCCAGTCTAGATAAGATGCACATCGTTCATGGGCTGCCGGATGATGTAGGTTCCAACAGAGGGTGTTGCCACCTTGGCGGCAATAGTCCTAGCGTCACATTTCTTAGTGAGGGGGTGGATCAGTCTCCCAGTGTTTGTTGGGGCAGTCTATCAAAAATGAAAGTAGAATAGACGGCAATGAAGGAATAAATATCGCCACAAATGTATTGACTACCAGGTTGTTGAAACCGCAACAGCCGTACTGATACAGGCTCTAGGCATAAACACCCGGGAATGTGAGTGGCCAACGGCAAGGCGCATCTTACATTTCTTTCATATACTCACATACAAATTTGCCCTTTGGCGGTAAAAGATCCGACCAGGAGACCCCGCAATACACACTTTGGGTCAAGAATGGGGTCAGAGATCAGGAGCAGGGCCGACAGCGTTAGGAGGCTGACCCCTGCTGCGTCATAGAAACCAGGTCCTTCCCCACCCACGATAAGCTGTTTTTCTGAGACGCTAAAGCGCAAAGCACACTAGGGTAACGTCAAAAGTCATCCATCTGCAACCATTATCCACTCACGCCTATCCATTGCATAAGTGGGTAAAATGAAACGACGAATATTTTTGTTACAAAACAATGAACTGTAAAAACGACCCACACCTTATCGATGGCGTTCAGGGCAGATAACAATAATTTCTAAAAAAAAAAATACGGAATCGCTAAATAAGAACATACTTGGTCCTATCTATCCCTTAAAATTTAAAATCTGGTAAGAATTCTATATCACAGATCATTTAGTTAGGAGGGAAGCTATCAACCATCAACAAAAGCTGCATTAGGAAAACAGTAAAACAGTTTTAATAAAACCTTTTGCGCAGCAAGGTTTGCTAGACTAAGAGTAGACTGCCAAGGCTTTCTAGTGCACTGGAGTCAATGTATTACTGACACCGAACGTCAAACTAGCAGCCAGTGCTGCATCAAGTCATCGTCCCTCTCACGGCACGGCAACGTTTGCTAGTGGCTTGCTCATTATGTGTTTCAATTCGGCCAGAGGATGAACGTGTCGGCTGGAATATATAACTAGTTGGGATTGTCAGACAGTCTTTCTCCACACAGTTGCAAGAAGATTAAGCGTATAGGTCAAGGTTGGTCCCGCACTGGAGTCTAAGTTCTAATGATATGATCACCTCCGTCTCACTGAGGGTTTCACTGATCACGGTACGCTGATCTCACTGCTTCAAAGACCACAGACAAACAGTTCAGTAATCAGCTATCACGGCGCTCTCAGATTATATCGAAAGAAATGAATATTCAGAGGTGCATACCGAGAAATGTTACTGCATTCTTTCCAGGTTATTAAAAAAAAGGCACAGCACAAAATGAGCTGTAATAACGTTCTTAGAATGTCCTTGACTTCTAAAAACGTAAAAATTCCTTCGCTAACTAGTGGAACGGAAATAACCATCGACGGCGCCGTTAAAAGTATTAAATTTGATGAACGAAATGTAGGTAACAAAGTTACAAGAGCTGTGGCAAGTAAAATCAAGTCATTGTATAGGATTTGGTAGTGATTCAACAATATTCATAATACATTAGCTATAGCTCACACATGAATACGAATTAAAATAATGATTTTACCTTTGGATATTTATACCTGCCGTTAAATTTTGCATTGGTAAAAATACACAATGAAATTATCCTTTGCTCTTAAACCTAACTTAGTGTCAGCTCCAAAGAGACCTCTAAATGGCGCTAACCTTATTAAAAAAAGTCGAACTTCATTAGGATAGCAAAATGTTTTGTCAGCTGTTGGAGACGTCGCAGTGGGCAAGAAGTTTCTCCCGATGCTCTCGGGAGAGGAACGTTGAAAAGCCTGCAATGAGAAGTAGTGTTTGAGGACTCTCAGAACGGAGAGGTTAGCATGCTATGAACAATTAGTAGTGCGCCTAAAAAACACGCAACATCAAAGCAAAGATTTTGTTTCCAAAGAAAATACACGTTGCAGTTTAGAGGTCGTGTTTGACTCCCGCTACAGTCTAAGTCCTTCCGCGCAGGAAAAAATGAGACCGTTAACGGGATACCATGCTTAAGATCTGCACCGAGGCAGGGAACCTCACGCACGAGAATAGTGCGTGAGGTTCCCTATGGGTTTTGTTTAAAAAAAAACAGCTGATCCCATACAATAGTTTTTAATTTTTTTGCAGTAAGCCCGGGTATCGCCAAGTCTTCACAATTATTAATTCATTCATTTCCATCGTCTGGCAATGGGTTTTCAGTTTTTAAAGAATGAGGAAACTCTTAAACATATGCCATAAGTTGAACTGAACTCAAGAAGCTGAATGAATTTTAACCCAGGGCCCCGGGGCCCAAAATTCACGATAGAGTTTCGCATAAAAATTGTATGTACAGAATCAGACACTATGCCGAATCCCCCAGGAAAGGGGGTGGCCTGCGGCATGGCACACCTCACACTCCTCTCATACACTCAGCCCCTTGGCGCTTGAGGGTCCGGCCGGGGGCCTTCTCAACACAGTCGGGTCAGGAATGCAGTCCGAAGTCAGTGTCAGCAGCAGAGCCCGACAGTAAAACGGATACAGATACAGACACTAGGATGCGTCCCCCAGAAAGGAGGGTGGCCGACGGCAAGGCTCACCTCACACCCTCACACTCACACAACTTAGCCCTTTTGTGCTAAAGGGTCCGGCCGGTAGCCTCTCAACTTACACTCTGGGTCCCGAATGAACCGAGGAACCGTCGTCAGCAGCAGGGCCCGACAGTTTTCACTGGTTTACCCCCGCCGCGTCATAATGGC
>SDVV010036994.1:0-10888 GCA_016164225.1 Gammarus roeselii
TTTGTATCAGTGTTACGATACGTGGAATTGTAGATAATTATCGGTTACAGTAGAAATGATTAGTGTTTCTACGCTGAGGGACCCTATTTACTTCTTATTTTCATATTATCTTGCCAGTCATGATGCCAGTCAGTGTTGCGGTGAGCTCACATGGCCTTACCTCATGTTCGCTTTGAGACACTACCTTTCCCAACTGGTCTGAGTGGCATACATGTTCCACTCTGGTTTGCGAGCCATCTTATGTTGTTCTGTGATTTCGTATACAGTGATCGTATACCAGTGTTGCTCTGTAGATGTTTACGAGTGCTATGTCGGTGTTACGAAGCCGTTAGTAATTCTATAAAGTGTCTCAAAACCGCTCTAGTGCCCCATCCTCCTCTTCAATTTGCAATAGTTTATTTTTATGAAAGGCCTTAGGCATTTAACCAAGAACGTTTGAATGAGAAAATTGACATCTTTGGTTATCTCTGTCATATTTACCAATAAACATTTTAGGATATCAAGTATGTGATTACGGCTTTGGGCATCGGGATGGATCACAAACGAGTTTGATTCAAATTTTAATGGTGTGTTGGTTCGTAGGAAGTGAAGCAAACCGCTGGAGAGTGTCTTAGTTACGGGAGGCAATGAGGCCGTATAAAGTGCTGCAACATCGTCATTATTTATCTCCTTTTGTTTGAGCGGTTACGGTGTACTCTGTTGTTATATTAGAGCGATATAGTGATTGGATAAAATTAAATATTTCAGTGCTATTCCAGGCGAAGCATTCAAATCTAGCATATCGTCCCAACGTTCGTTCACGTTTGACCGTGATATTTACTGCTATGTTTTGCTCTTTCTGGCTCTGTTGTGACAGATAAGGGTGTAGCGCTAACGACAATATGACTTGTTGTGAACTTATCCATCGAGGATTTTGGAACTAGGGGGCAAACCGATTCATAAATGGATTATTTTTGTCAAGAAACTCACTGCAGTGGGTAATAGTAAATTTAACAGAAGCCCTTCACGCTCGGTTGATAATGTTTTCCTTCTGGTCCCGGACGATTTACTGCCTAATTGTCTTATTATAGAGTTGAATTTAGTTACCTGTGACTTGATTAGCTTGTCACAGCCCAATTTTTTGCTCTGTATATTTGCAAATATTTCGCAGATGGTTTTAAATTCTTTATTAGTTAATAGTTTGATGAGTTGACTACGTTCGAATGGTTTTCGTTGGTTTAATTTATCATAAAAATTCAATTTCCGTTCCAAAGTACGTTTATCCCACATCACGATACGATGTTCCCTTCATTAATCCACGTAGGTTAGCTGACTGAATTATCCGTGTATATCACGTAGACTTGTTTTTTTCTCGTCTAATTCGGCTCTTCAAGACCTTGATGGCATAAATATCAGGTCTGTCACACTGAACTAGTTCCTGCCTGTAAGCAAAACCTTGATGGGTTCATCAGTATCGAGTGGTGTTATTTCATAGGTGGGAGGGTTATCTTTTTGATTAATACGTGAAGAACGAAACACTTCCATCGTGAACTTTGGTTCGTGTCCTCGCATGAATGTCTTGAGACTGGGATCACTGTACTGTAAGCGTACGTACGCTCCCACCTTTAGTTGGGCGTTGGACACTTTAATTCCTTTACGTCGTATTTTATACATTTCCGACAGCAGTGCCTGAATTTGTTCAACGAATAAACGTCAAAGGAGACCCGTCCCATTTTTGATGAATGTGGTGTCATATTGTATGTGTTCGCATTTTTTTGCAAGTCATCTAATTAGCGTTCAGTCATTTTAGCATGCTTAATATACCCATCTTAAGTTTTATGGTCCGTATGACACTCTCTGCTGGGGATGCTTTGATGGCCTTTTTGTATGAGTTATAAATGGACATGTTCTTGCTGGCAAAATAAGCTTCAAGCTTCTATTTGTAGATTCACTGCCCTAATCTGGACAGATCCGAGTTGTTAGCATACTAAGTCGTTGTTTATAGTATCAAATGCTGCCATCATATTTTTAAATGCAATAGCTTTCAATGGTTGTACACACAGATATTTGCTGTAAATATCAATATCGATCAATAAATATCTAATTCCGTCATTTTTATCTGCCTAATCTTTCATATAGGCAACATAGGCTCAGAGAATCGATCCAGGACGTGCAGCTCTGAACATGCGTCTGCTAAATTTCAAGGGAGCTTGTTTAAATCGTGCAAAAGTATCTGAGCCTTGTAGAAATTTTTCAACATCGCGTCTCGTTGTAGATTGACAAAAATTCGTATAGCCTTGATGTAGGGCCTTCGCGCTAGAGTATGACCCAGCAGCCTCTGGATTGTAGTAGACACTCTACATTCTAATTCACTACTAATCTCAAATCGGGTGTACATTATATTTTATAGAGGCAACACTAGTTCAAATTCATGTCCTGCAATTTGTGCTCTAATCAAGAGTTTCGAAGTACTTGGGTGTGGGAAATCAACCAAAATGTGACCATATGGTTTTTGTTCCACATGTATCTTGTACATGGAGATGAACGGTTCAATCTTGTCTTTTGCAAGGAATGTTTTGCCTAAGTAACGTAATTGACTGATATAGCGCATGCGCAAGATAAGAAAGTGTGTGGTATTCAAAGATATTGTGCGGTGGAATGTATTTGAGTGAATGAGTGATTGGTTTAAATATATTGCACTGATATGTGCGTGCCTAACCAGACAGAAAAAATTGCAATATAACGTACAGATCCGATTCCAACATGAAATCGGCATACACAACAAGGAGTTTACATGTAATTTTCTTAGCTAATGGATCGAATGCAACTTGTCCTGTATGAATTTCTGTTTTTTCATTTTTGCTTACAGGAAAGTGCTCTGTCCCCGAAACGACAACATCATCGAGGCTATCAATGTATTTACTAATTATTTTTCCCATAAGGACACTCTTCCCACTAGATGAGAACCCGCTCGCAAACAATCGTGCGGGTTAGGCGAAGAGGTTGAAGTCCGCATACCTAATCGTCTCCATCTTCCCCAACAGGTGATATACAACTAATTATTTTTAAATGAACCTATAATATATTTATATATTTTTCTCTCTCTCGTTGCAGATGTATTCCATCAAGGATATGTAGAAGTCAAAGAGCCGTTTGGCAACACCAGGTAATTATCAGCTTGGGCTATTTTCATCTCTAAAGTTAGATTGATCACGTCAATATC
Source organism: Gammarus roeselii (assembly GCA_016164225.1). Taxonomy (NCBI): domain Eukaryota; kingdom Metazoa; phylum Arthropoda; class Malacostraca; order Amphipoda; family Gammaridae; genus Gammarus; species Gammarus roeselii. The sequence continues at coordinate 3,203 of SDVV010036994.1, forward strand.
TTTGACATCAACCAATGTGGCTTCCGTATGCTTTTGTCCACAATTGATTTAACCTATTAACATTTATTTCTCAACAGATCATGATTACAACTCGATCGGGGGTAGACCAGATCAACCCGGAACTTCAGGGATGATAAGGTATGTTTAACGAAAAATAACTACATATTTTTGGTTTCTCTAATCAATCCATTCCGTTTACAGCAAAAAAACAGTGTTATATTTTTTTTAAATACATACATTTTCAAGTTGCGGTCCGACTCAGTACCCTTCAGCAAATCATCTGTATTAGGGCTGTCCGCTGACCAGGCATCGCCCAAACTATCAGGGTGATCCTAGGTAAGGTAACTCAAACTACCAGCGTCATCCGCTGCCTGTACCTACTGTAACTGACCGCAGCTTCAAGCAGACCACCTCGACAACCGTTGCAGAGGCCCCCGATGCAGACACATGCATGGCAACCTCAACAAACATGACAGAGACCACCGATGCAGACACAAGCGTACCCGCAACAGACTCGAGCTTGTCATCCATCGGGAGACTTTTTCAAAGTCGGGCATGTTGCATTACAAAGGTTAGTAGATACGAAGCCATTTTTATGATTTTTTTATTTGATGAATTATTCCTTCAAGAACATCTTCACCATAGGTTGAGAAGGCTAATGATCTGTCTGATATATCCATCGTTAGGGGCTTGTCTTCCGAGATTAGCTCAAAAAACAAATGGACTACGCTTCAGAATGATTCCCTCTTGACTGAGGAAGTTAACAATAAAGTCAGGACTTAGTACATTATTCTAGACTAGTGCAGTTTTGATTTACTGTTCAAGAACACAAGCGATATTTATCCAAAGTTGCACTCCAGTTCCACACTCAACTAGTCATGTCTTATGAAAACAGTCACTTGTTCCTTCATCTTCAAAATGTTCAAGATAACTTTAAAAATTGGTTGAGTCGTTGACTCAAAATTTCCAGCTACAATGAATGCAAACCTCTGGAGAGTCCGGTTATAGGCGACTGCAAGATTTCTTACTTCTATCAGCTCCATTTTTTGGCCTTGTTGATCAATCTTGAGGAGGAGTAGTCTTCGAACTCATTCGAAAAGTCCTTGTACAAACTGCTCTCGAATAGTATCTACGGCACGCTTCTGTTCAACCCTCTCAACATCAGTTTAGAGGCAAAGGTCGTGTGCACCCGCAACGAGTTTCGAAAACAAGCTGCCAAGCCCTCCTGAAAAACTGCTACGCCATCGGCCCCGAAACAGTCATCATGATCCGCAAGCAAAAAAATGTCCGAATGGTTCATCCACTGCAAGTTGGATTCTACGTTCTTGAAAGAGCTAAAACTAATGTCTACAGTTCATTTCCTGACACTCTGAAACCCAAATACGACGATAACGTATTGCTCAACTACTCGGACACAGATTCGTTGCTGCTCCAGTTCAAAGATGTGGCTAAAATTGAGGCCGAAATGCACAAGCTCCTCTGGTTGAATACATGGACTTCTTCATCTACCCGAAAAATCAACCCATGTGCGATGCATCAAAGAAGGGACAGATGGGACTACTGAAAAGTGAACCAGTCAACGACTACCCGAGTTAGATCATCTGCTTGCAGCTAAAGTGTTACAGCATATTGCTTGAGTCCGACGCCACAAAATCAGCTGCTAGAGATGTCAATTACCAGACACAAGCTAAAATCAGAAATGAACAATACAGAGACATACATAATCAGAAAACGTACACACACTTTGATACCATACACAACATTCGCGCACAAGCATGCCAGCTTCAAACTGTCCGCACTATTAAAAATTGCCTCTGTGAATTTGAAAACAAACGATACTATATCGATGCGTGCACAACTGTAGCCTATGGGCATCCAGATATTCACAAAAAATCCATTGAAGTTGAACTTATCGTCGCTAAAACGATGAAGCAATGTGTTTTGTGTTATGACGATGTCGATGTGAACATGGATTTAATAAGAAAGATAGGTAAGCCTGGGGAAGCCGTCTTTGGCGACTACACACGGGTGAATGACGAAAGTACATCCACGTCTTCAGGTTATATTCTGGGAATGTTCCTAGCATGTAAATATTCCTTATATGTAAATTTTCCGTTGTAACCATGTAATAGATAAATAAATTATATTCTTAAAAATGTTCCATTGCACTACTTGTTAGAGTATATATTGTTGTATACATGCGGTTTGTTGTCTGTATGACGTAGGACCCAGTGCCGGTTGCAGGAACCGGAGGACTTTTTTGTCTATGTCTCATCGCTAAGCAGTAGCTAATTGTACATCTTCAAGTTTTACTAACAATATCTATCCAGGAATACAGCTATAGGGAGAGGGGAGCGTAGGACTTGTAGAAATATTCAATAATGACTGGTTCAAATAAAAATGAACACGATGAACAGTACAAACTTGTTGTATCCGTAGACTATTTGATTGATAAAAATGAACGAGTCGGGTATGGAACTGCTTTGTTGTTCCTAGTGAAAATATTTCAGGCAATACATTGGAAATATACATCTCCGAGCCAGAAATCAAGATCAGAAAAAATCTGCTAAGGAAATTAATCGTTAGAGATGACTGAAAATTGTTGTGTGCCACACAACGCATAAAGTTCAACGCCTCTAATCTACAAAACCTGTCGCAATTCAAATATACTGAAGCTACGGTGAATTGGTACTTTGTCGGAGATAGGTCGGCTGATTTAATGGGCGGAACGATGTGTAAATATAATGTCGGTGAAGGTGCCGTAAGCGAAAAAATGTCCTTTATGAACGATAATGTAGGCCACATAAACGTTTACTCCGATATAATTTCACGCAGTTTCATAGGTGACAAGCAAATCAATATTCTTGATGTTATTCCGTGCCCATGTCATATATAAAAAATTACAGCGTAGTCATATTGATTCCATTTCCATCGATCTACGAGATGGTGTTGGAAGTATCATCCCGTTCGTGGGTGGTGGATCGAGCCTATGCTTATTACATTTTATAAGAAGCTAGAGCCATATAAATATAACGCTGAATATAAATAAGGTCATTTGGTAACTAGGAATCATGAGGGTGGTATATGCATATCCATCGTACATATAATACAACGTTATATTCGCGAAACGTGACAAAATACGCGGTGGAAGTTTACATGATATTGACAGATTCACAAGTCCGATATCGTACCAGAGGGGTATCGGATTCTTCTCAATCATAGCCAGTCTCGTAAGACGTACATTGCCCTTTTCTACAAAAAAATGTACTGCCTTCAGCTGCCGATATGGCTCGAAACATAGCACACGATTACTCGGAGCAGAAAGATATGCGAAAATAAACCCAGAAACATGGGATTGCTACACTCAAGAATGCTGTAAAGAAAGCAATGGCTTGAGGTTAGATCACAGGAAAAGTAACGAGAATCGTAAATTACATAAGAACCGTTGAGGAAAGATGGAGTCGTGTCGTCCATTATTTAATTACTAATAAATACCACTGTTCATGCAACACTAACGTTAGTTTCGGGAAAGGTTCTATACCGACAACATGCTTGGTGGATCATCTCTTAACATGACAGGGCTAGAAGCCACTACGGAAAACTATGACATGGGAGTGATTGATATGTTTCCCTCCATCAACAATAAATATTTAATTAATTCAAATATCAAGTCGAAATTTGAAAGAAATTATCTAAGTACAAACAGCAGCCTGTATGATGGTAGAATTGCAAATTCCTTCATAGAATTTCATATTCCAGTGTCGGATAATGAAAGGGTTGACTTGAACTCGTTAACTGCAGAAGTGAATATCCGTGTTAGAAATGCAGATGGAAGCACGTTGGCCGCCGCTGCACATGTTACACTCGTTGACGGATTTGTTCATCGCATGTTCCAAAGTCACCCTCTATTTTTAAATGGTGTTCAGTGTGAAGGCAAACAGTTATACAGGACTACTAAATAATCTCAATGCCAACACATCCATGAAGAGCTCCGATCTAAATAAGAAAGGGCTGAATATGATGTATAAATCTCAGCAAACAGCAATTCCATATTCCATCGTCGCAACGAATTTTGCTAGTCAAAACGAAAATGAGACCTGGATTCAATAAAATGTACGTAATGGCATACATATGATGACCACTAAAAGTTGATATATCCGGTAGCAACAGTTGTTCATTTGATAATGTCAGCGTATATATACGGTTGGTGCTGGCAAAACCGAGTAGCGTTCTTCTAACACATGACAATGAACAATACATCTATTCAGTGGATTCTTCTAAATTATGGTGTAAAAAGGTTATACCATACCCTACAGCTTTGCTTGCTCTAAATAAAGCTTAAACAAAAAACAATGACATGATTGAATACATGTTCGATCGACTTATTGTCAGAACAATCGTGTTCCCTACTGGTCAAAACTCCATCTCCATTGATTCCCCCTTCAACGGGGTTGTTCCACATGAATTAGCTCTGTTGTCGTTATCGTCGATGTGAACGGCAACTGAGTTACGAACATTAGATCATCATTTCCCAGAGAGTGTGCCCAAGCATACCATCAAACACGTTTGGCTCTAGGGATGCGTAAGAGCTCTCATCTCATCATAAGACAAAATTTCCCTGCAGGAAGAACTATATTTGTTATAGATAGAAGGCCAACCGACTCAGAAGATGTCATTAACCTAGAAAAAGAGCAAACATACGTATAACAGGGAATTGTGAAAATCCACCCACTACAACTAAGTTCTGGTTCCTGGTAGGTTATACACTCGGTGTCAGCCAAATAAATTCGGCAAGGAGGGTATTTTTCCAACTATCTACAGTGAACATGGATAATAATCAAATTCAAAATATATCCATGAGCGATCCAATAATGAAACGTGCCTATATAGGATGTTTTGCTGAAAACAGAATGTGTCCATGCATCCAATGAATAGCTAATTGTTAACTGCGAAAGCGATCCTTATAAAATGGGTCATTGGATCCTAATATTCAAAAATGAAAACTAACACAACTTTTCTGATTTGTTTGGCTTCAATCCAAAAATTCATTGGGAAAATCTAGCATCGTATTATAATACTCATGCAAATATAGAACTTGTACTACAGAAACTGATCAAAAGTGATCAATCGTTGGTCTGTGGAGCTTACTGCCTCTACTTTACGTATTATCTATGTCAAAATATACCAGTCATAAAGATAATCGAGCGGTTCTCTAACAGTGAACGACATAGAAATGATACCAAAATTGAAAAATTCATCTTGAAAGTGTTCGGAAATTAACATTCGTGTAAGCAGGAACTGTGTGAGATTTTAACCTCTATTAGTGCGTGTAAATTATTATGTAACTGTTAAATTTATTATCAATAAGAATTCTTATAAATGTATGTTGTCATTACCCCCCTGTATGCCCGGTATTGAAATGCGGATACCAAAGGTAGTTTAAATGTAAACATTCTATTTATATGACCTATTAACATACATACCCTATTCCCATTTATAACCTATCAACATATGCTTATATAATTCTTCCGTCCGTCTGAATGAGTCAACCAACTTCCGTTCCGCCAACTTCCGTTTCGCCAACCTCCGTTCCGCCCACCTTCGAGCCGACTGCCTTTGCGCCGCTAAAATGTAATGTGCAAACTCCCGTAGACCGGACAAAATTAGCGTTCCGAATCACCTGTATCTACTCCCCTCCGAAACAGTGATCAGTCAAACAGACGGCAAAGATAATTAGGCACAGAAGTAGGCTTCTAAACCTGCCTAAATGATATCTGATTACGTAACCCAATCAACACTCAACGAAACACATTGATCAAATATTTTCCGAAATTATATACGGCTGCATTTATGCATACTTGTGTGTCGATCACCTTGGTGGCAGCATCCAGTGTGTTAAAATGCCTTGAATTGGTTGATACTGGGTATCCAAGTCACATGGCACGTGATCTGTCTTCAATAAAAGTCTAACGCTTCCCAGGCTGTAGCCTGGATTAAAGACCGGCAGCAAGCATACTCTATCAGCCGTTATTGATATATACTGTATGGTGTTATGTCACAATTATTCACCTTGAGAAGTCGGTACCTCAAAAGCCGTTCACTTTGTCAAGTTATCCATATTTGTACTGTAAAATGTGAGTCTTGAATAATATCAGTGGTCCATTGTAATTCAGATCCGATTTCGACAAACAGTAAGATGTTTTTATTTTTTTAAATAACGTTGAACATTGTAAAGCGTTTGATGTGAACATGCGAGCGATGTTTTTTGGTTGCACCGATAACACTCCGATAAATATTCAGAAAAATACTTTTGCAGTTCATATTGAGCAAATTATATTATACTTCATTTGCATATATGAGATGTAATGTGATTTAATGTTATCCGTTTCAAAATCAGTATTATTAACACGGTCGATCACGATGATAAAGCACATGGAGTAGTTCGTTAATGTTGAGGACAGTCTCTTCTCAGATTTTATTGGTCTGCCCTCTGGCATCAGGCCTCATCAAAGGTTCGTTGGTAACTACAGCACAATGACAATTCAGAGCAGTGAAGCTAGTTTCAAAGTCAAACAAACGCATTGTAACAAATATTAGTCATTCAATAAATATTGGTCGTTCAACTGAGCTCACGCAGATCTCTCTGTCAGTCCTTGCTCTATTTCCGGGCAGTGTCTCCGATTTGATCCCGCCGAAAAACCTTATCACGAGCAATGCATTCTAAGACAAGATCCGTGCAGAGTATCAAGGAGATAACGCAACGTCTCGTTCACTCACTGCAGGAATTTTTATGGATTATTTACTCTCCTCATCAGAACACATGAACGATTCCTGAGGGTAATGAATTGATATTGATGAAACAAAAGATGATAACTGATATCAATAGTTAGTATAGGCGCCGAACGCAATGCGAGGTCGTTTTATCGGCGGGCGTATGGATGGGCGACCTTTGGGTGACCATAAATGGTACATAGGGGGGAGTTCGAGGTCGTTTTATCGGCGTTGGGGTATACGGGGCGACCATGGGGCGACCATAAATGGTGGGTAGGGAGAGGTCGAGGCAGTTTTATCGGCGGGCATATGGATGGGCGAACTTAGGGCGACCATGTGGGCGGGGATGGGCGGATGTGGGCGGAGTAAGATAAGGCGGTTGGAACCGGTTTTTGGCGCTATCGGAATCATTCGAGTGTGGGAGGGAGGGGATCGGCGCAAAGGGGTGAAGTGGGCGGGGCAGCCCCTGAGTTTTCGGCAACATGTGCGGTTGATTTAGGGAACTTTTATATTTTTTGAAGGTTATCTTTATAGTGTTTACATTACATATTCATTTGTGGCTTGATGACTCTAAATTTTGTGTATTTATTACATGTTTATAGTATTATTTAATTAAAGTTAGGGTATAATTGACTCATTCGACCCCAGCTTTCGAATGTGGTTGGGAGTATTTCGTAGTTTGAACATTTATATTTTTACTGTTAATTAATGTTTTATTGTATATAATATGTTTTTTTACTTTACACAGCTGCACTGGGGTCTGCTTGTTTCCTCAATGTTATTCATTATATACTTATTCGATTCTGGTCGGAATATGCCTTCATCTCATTTTGGACGGGGGGTGCGGGTAAGGGGTCCATATAAGTAAGTTTTTTCCCATAGACTGCCTGCTCACTTACTGTTTGTTTAATATAT
>SDVV010036995.1:0-10888 GCA_016164225.1 Gammarus roeselii
AAGGAAGATCAATCATTATTCGTTGAAGCTTTTATTGTTTCAGCTAATTTTTCGGTACCTACGTCCCACATGTCGACGCAAAAAAGATCGCTCACCAAAACTGAACATATTAAAGTAACTAATTACATTCATCCATTACCTCGACCAAGCTGCAAGAGGCAGAGTGGGATACAGTTATCGAAAATGTCACGAATTACATTATTTGTGTGGCTTTGCCCCCACCCATGTTGCAGCAGGCACTGATGACGTAGACAGCAGCGTCAGAGAAAGAGCAAGGGTTCACTTCAGAGGGGCTGGCACGGCTCACGACGGACAGCATCATGGTTATCGCCACGGCCGTCGTCAGAATGAGCAGCCACGTCCCGTACGAGAAGCCGCCGGTGTAGCTGGTCCAGTCCGACCCTTGGCCTGGACGTTCCATGACCAGCCAGTACCTGTAGGAGGAGGCCGCTTCGATTAAGCAAAGATCAGTCATTGGCGACCGTAAATGCCGTCATGCATGAGCAGTGAACGAGAGGCAGCAAATACCAGAACACTTATTGGCAAATACTAGTATTGGGAAGATCAACATCATAATCTATGTACATATATTAACCTGCTAACAAAATATCATACAGCTGTTGAGCATTTTATTGTGACGTAGTGGGCTATAAAGTCGTGTTTCCAGCAACTAGGTAACCATGTAAATGGTGAATTCACGCGAAAGGGAAGTAAAAAGTTATCAGTCGTTTCTTCCTGGCTAGTGTCCAACAAAGTCGGCATGGAAACGTGTCAATCATATCTTTATTTGACATCAGGCAGCCCCATTTCAAAATTTATTTGGTCAGTTTTCGTAATTCATAACAAAATTGGTTCAATGCGTTTGTGGCAAAAAAAAAAATTAATTAGATACTGAGAATGCAACTCGCACCGGAGCTTGGGTGTACCGATGGTGCAAGAACAGTTCAAGAGAAAGTTTCAAAATGATTAAGGGAAATTTGAACAGCAAATAATGGCGAATAGTTTCGTTTCAATACTCGAACATAACTTACGCTAACTTCTGAACATCCATCGAACAATGGCATGTCCACTTCGAACAAGTGGATTTGTTGTAAATCAACGTTTACATGGTTCTATAAACGAATCGAATAATCTTTACATGTATTTTTTTCTAACGGACCTGACCAGTAATTCTCTTCATTTACACTTTTCAAACAGATTGAAAAATTAATACTTATGTTAATTTTAGTCTTATTTTGAAGTTAATAGTTCTGGGGAATAATTTATTTTGTAGGTCGACGGCAATTTTTTTAGAGCGTTTCCTACTTTTTCTGGCACTGAAAACCCAGGCACATTTTCTTCAGCTGAACACAAAAACTGGTCCAACTGGTGTTGGTCCAATATACGCGAGGCTGGCTCGATTACATTTTCCCGTAACGTGTTCGTTGTCAGCTCTCAGTTTGCCTACAAGTATTTAATATAAGGTCTATTTGCAAATCGGCCCCCTGTTTTTTCAAAACAGGACACCTATTTGGAAATCAGCATCCTACTTTTCAGAAAAGTCTACAGGTATTTTTTGCACGCTCTATTTCACGATCGCCTGGCGTCTACGCTCACCGAAACAGTCCTGGAGATTGTTGGTTATTGTTTATGATTAATAATATTGATAAATAGGTACTGTAAAGGTTAAGTATTATTGTATGATTTAATGTTTATGTATTGTATTATTTAGTGTTGCAGGCAGCGCTGTTATATCAATGGGTATTTACTGATCGGATATTAACTTATTTATGGTTTTATTTAATGATGTAGATACCGCTGTGCTAGGATTTCAACTTGCTTTCATTGATCGATCATTAACATTGTTAGGTATGTTGACCAAATACTTATTAGTTAAATGTAGTAATATGTAGGTTCTTTGTTTGTATAGAGCAAAAGCTATAATAGTGGATTAGATCCAACCTCTTTTACCATTGTTTGTACGTATATTTTTCACAGTTACGTCAGTATACACATCGTTATTTACGATACAAATAGAAGGCGCTGCAATTATACGTTCACGTATTTTCAATCCGTATGATTGTGGACAATATAACGTACAAGTTCAAATTTCAAAATGTTACATGGTTACATAGGAACATATACATCAACATCTTATAAACATTTACCGCAGATAGCGTTTTGATTGGATTTCAATAGGTATTTATTTCTATTTCATTGCTCGATCTTTGAGTGTTTTATGGGTGATAACATGTTCTCTATAAGATAGCGTATTAGGAGATTTATAGTTACCAACTAAACCAATATATTATATATGTTCAATCAATTTTGATGGTTTTGTACTATATTTAGTCACTATTTTGTGCGATACACAAATCAAATCCCTCCATACGGCTCTATTTTACGTAGCTTTTTTAATACCACACACCATATACACACATGCACACTTTTTTGTACGTATATGCAGGGTCGGTGGCGGCACTAGGTAGGCATTTACAGGGTCGAATTTCGGCACTTGTGCCGGCACTATGTAGGCATATACTGGGTCGAAATGACGTCGTATCTAGGTACACTGTTTTATCTTCACTAGCTTTATAAGCGAGTATATGGGCTTGGGTATGGAATATGTATTTTCAACATATATGTTCAAGTGTAATTTTTATTTATTTATTAAATGGTTACAGTGTATATAGGAACATTTACATCAACATATTAGGAACAATTTCGTCAACAAATAATAGTGGATTAAATCCAAGCGCTTTTTTCCAATGGTATGTGTATATTTTTCACAGTTACGTCAGTACTCATCGTTATTTATGATACAAATAGAAGGCAGTGCATTTATACGTTCACGTATTTCCAATTTGTATGACTGTGGACAATGAAACATATGTGTTCAAGTTTATATTTATTTATTTATTACATAGTTATATAGTAGCATGGTTACAACATCTTAGGAACATTTACATCAACCTATTTTTCATCATGTTAGGAGCGGTTGCAAGGGTATACCATCTTAGGAATATTTACATGGTTACAACATCTTAGGTTCATTTACAGAATAAAACTTGGAGACATGGATGTACTTTCATCATTCACGCAAGTGTACTCGCCAAAGACGGCTTCCCCAGGCTTACGTCTCTTCCAAGTTAAATCCATGTTTATATCGACATCAACACCCACGACGCTACGCTTCCTCTTTTTCGTGACGGCAAATTCAACTTCAATTGATTTGTTGGGAACGTCTGGATGCCCATAAGCAAGAGTTCAGCACTCGTCAACATGGTAGCTCTTATTTTCATTCTTACTGAGGCAATTTTTAATAGTGCGACAGTTTGAAGCTGGCATGCTTGTGCGCGAATGTTGTGTATGGTCTCAAAGTGTGTGTATGTTTTCTGGTTATGGATGTCTCTTTATTGTTCATGTCTGATTTTGGCTTGCGTCTGGTAATTGACACCTTTTGCAGTGGATTTTGTGGCGTCGGGCTCAAGTAACATACAGTAACACTTTGGTTGCAAGCGAATGATTTCACTCGAGTAGTCGTTGGCTATTTCGCTTTACAGTAGTCCAGCTATCCTTTATTTGTTTCATCACACAAGGGATGATTTTTGGAGTAGTTGGAGAAGTTCATGTATTCAGCCAGGGGAGATTTACGCATTTGCGTCTCAATGTCGGCCACACATTTGAACTGGAGCAGCAACGAGTTTGTGTCCGAGTAGATGAGCGAGACGTTGTCACCATATTTGGGTTTCAGAGTGTCATAAAAGAAGCTGTTGACTTTTGCTTCAGATTTTCTTAAGCACGTAGAATCCAACTTGGAGTGGGTGAACCATTCGGACATTTTTCTGCAGTAGGACACTGTCATCGCAGGAAGTGTAGGCAGCAGTCAAGTGGCAGTATCACGGTTCAACTGCATCGCTAGCTCAGCGGTAGTAGAACTTCATCAATCACTGCCATTTCGCGACCCCCTGCACTCGACACCGCCTTCTAATCGCGATATGCATCTCTGCACGTCAGGTTACGGCGCCATTAATCGCTCCCCGTATATATTCCATTTGACAATTAGTCTGTTTTCTGTTTGAAGCTGATGAGATATATGTGTCTACATCTACGAAACCTAAAGTAACCGAGTGCAATTTCAACTGCTGGGTATTTATCGCATTTTCAATACAAGGCAGGAGGCGTTGTATTGCAAACCATTGCAAGCCACGTTGCATAACTGCAATTCATTGCTAGGCATTCAAGTTATATTTAGAATATTGCAAACAAATATTTTAAAGTTATATTTTATTGATAATATATTTATAACACATATTTATTATGGAATTACAAAGGGGCTTATAATTTATACGAGAACATAACTATTCACTCCGAAATTCAATGGGAGCTACTGTACGAAGCATAAATAATGACTTCGACTACCCCTCAGGTCTCATCTTGATCGGCGGTATCATCATGTGTATGTTCAAGCGTATGAACGTGTTACATGAGATAAAAAAATGAATAACAAAATTTTAAATTAAAAATTTAAATAAAACTTCATAATTTTTGAGCGATAACAGTGCCAAGTCGGTCTATTGAAGTGATAACTTGGCTACTCAAGTAAGGTCCGGGCTTCAAAAATGTTGAAATTTTATAGAAAATTTGAATTGTATCTTTGTTATTCATTTTTTTGAATAATTTTAAACGTACACACGCTTGAATATACACATGAACATACATACACCTTTGATGACTTAGGTGAGCAACGTTAGACCTAATGTTTAGCCAAAAAAAGCACGTAATCGCATTATAATAGCTAACTGCAAACAGAGATTGGAGTCACTGTTACGTTGAGATTAAGTAGAGATGTACGTGTCGTCTTAGAATAAACAAAATAAATGTTCACGTCTCAAAATTTTGTTTACGTGTGTTGGGGGGAAAATCTCCGAAGATGATATGGCTTGGATATAACAAATATTTAGTACTGTTGAAAATAACACTTTTCTACAAATGCGTAGAACAGGAATCATAAGAGTGGGGAAAATTATTCCTCTATGGATGAAGAATAAATTAAGCAGGATTTGGGTAACTGATTTCGATACATTTCAGTCGCATGTAACAGAGTTCAAAGAAAATAAGAAGGTAAATCTCGAAATTAATATGATCCAAGCAGAAAACCTTCACAAGTGTAATAAAGCGGAGGTAGTGGAAAATAAATTATACCCAAGAACAAAAGAAAATTTGGATCGTATGCAACAATTTCTTTTGGATGTAGATCGGCATTTCTTTGAAATGGAGAATATTAGAATATATAAAGATCACGAAGAAGAAGCAATACATTAATGGAATTGAGAGGAAAACTGAAACATAGTGATGATTGGTATGGTTGGATGTACGAACCATGCTGTTTTAAATTAAAAAACGAGGTAGTTAGCATTGATGAAGATATCAAGATCTGTAATTAATACTAAAAAACACTAATAAGTTATGTAAATCCTTAATCATATGTTTATATTATCCTAAAACTCAAATGTTAAGCAATGAATTGCAATCAAAAATACATCAACTCAGACAATCGGAGGTAACATCGAATTGTCGAAATCGGTAGAAGAATATATTTCAAGGAATGAAACGACGCCATAAACCTAACTCGGGGTAAATGATCTAGATGTGATACAGATTGATAGGATATAAAATCAGAGTCGGATCAAATCTTGCTCAGTCGTCATTGTGATCCTGTTCTCGGATCACAATGGTAGACCTGGTGTGAGACATAGTGTTCGTTTGTGTGAAACTGGATACAAATATGAATTACTTGTAACATTCAAACCAACTATGTTTGAAAATGGGGCCTCTCTGCTAACTAATATGGGTCGAGAGTGACAACGAAATAAACAACAAATTTGTTGAAGTGATATTTAGAGTCGTGTGGAGGGCTTCATATGTATGTATCAATGACTGAATACCATACATAAGGTCAGGTTAGGTTAGGTTTTGATGGGTGGGAATAACATGTAAAAGTGTCGTAGAATTGTGTCAAAAAAGATCAAGAATCATCTGAAAATACATATAACAATCAAACAAACGATATAACTTACATATGAAAACTGGATGAAATTTGCTAGATCATAATTGTAGGAGTGTATTCAAACTGTAAATGATAGATTAAACATACAGTCCAAGTGGAGCGGTTCATATATGTATAAAACACGAGTCAATGACTGAATATCATACGTAAACACGAAAGTTGAATAGAAAATCTATAACTTTTGGTAAGGTTAGGAGAGAATGACTAGATCTGTCAAACTAACATGACGTAAAAACTGAACCACCTTAAATGTCTTGTAACAAAAGAAGTGGTATTAGTTTTATAAAAACTTACAGATCAGAAATAAAATGTTACATATGGAGAACGAGCCTGTATATTAGTGCAAATGTGTGTATGTATCGATATGCTTCCGGCACTGGTGGCGGCGACGGTGCCGATACTGACCTTTTATATGCGTTCAAAAGTGTTTATGTCTGTACATGGTGTTTCATATCACAAAAACTACGTAACATGTAGCCATGTGGAGTGATTTGATATGTTTGGCGAATTAATTAATTAAAAAATACCTAACCTATGTATGAAATACAGGAAAACTATAAAATACAAGGTTAGGTTAGGCTGGGTTAGGTTAAGATGGGATTAGGATGGATTAGGTTAGGATGGGTTAGGTTTACGGTCTCCCTACATCACAAACCTATGGTGATAAATGCTGCAGATGTTGACCAAGTCTGTATATGCATACAAAAATGTGTGTATGTGTCTACATGGTGCCGGTACCGATCCTAAAAATGGCTACATGGTGTCGGTAACAATGAGAGTACCGATCCTGTAAATGGCTACATGGAGCCGGCAACGGTGCAGGCGTCGTCTCTGTAAATGCCTATTAAAGTAAATATAAATGGGTTTAGGAATTGTTTTCGTTCGGTAAACGGTCTGCTTTCGTTATGTAAAGGTGTCGCCAAGTTTGATATGGAAATATTTTAACGTAAAGGATAACACGGGGGTACGTGTCATTTGCACGGCGGAGATATAATTTAACAAATCAAGTTCCACGTTCGTGTTTTGGCGTCATCTCAAACGACGCTATTATCTTGCGTATGATGATATTAAAAATGAACGAGAAAATACAAGCTCTAAGGATGAAAAGGGCATATTGATTGAACATAATAAACCGGACCTGGATTTCCAAAATAACGAGGTATAAAGTTGTTAACAGGGTGCGAGCGGAAAAGAAAGTGCGGTGCCACTAACACTCAAACGTAGTATGTATGAAAATTGGCTGAAAATGACTAAATCGAAAACATGTGAAACATTGAGTAAATGGAACCCAGTAGCAGTGATATTGAAACTTGTGATAGTGTTATCAAGAAAACCTTACGTGAAGAAAAACCTGATAAAGTTGAAAACAACCGAATTATCAAATGGGATAATAAAACGGTATCATGTTTAAAAAGTGTAAAGTTGTACAATGAAATCAAATGTATAACTGAGTTTGTTTCAAAATTGATGGAAATGAAATATGAAGAGAGAAAATCATGTCTCAAACGATTGAATCATAGGAGAATTAGGTATGTTTCGGATATCTGAGGAAATAAACTAAATAAGAATGTCAGTGTCAGCAAAAAAAAACTGAAAAGATTCGATGTCATAAACATGTAACTAAAATTACAAAATTTGCGTCGAGCAAAAACTCACTGAAGTCTAAAAAAACAAATTTTTGGTTACAAGGGAAGGTATTAAAGTGATGAATACAATATTCCCAAAGGTATCTATCTATCTAAAATGTGTACTAAGGGCAGAAGTCTAGAACATAAAGATCGGAGAAAAAAAACACCCAGATGATAAATCCTGCACCAATATGATGAGCCGACACCTCCAACCGAGAAATAATGCTTATCACCGATGAAGAGGAAGTTATTCCTTATGTTTTGTACAGTTACTCCCATCGATTTTCAGGGTGAGTAGTTATGTTCTCTTGTAAATGATACGCCCATGTAATCCCTTATTAAATATGTGTTATAAATATATTATCAATAAAATATAACACATAAATGTTTGTTTGCAATATCCTAAATATACCTCGAATGCCTAGATATGAATTGCAGTTATGCAACATGGCTTGCAATGATTTTCAATACAACGCCTCCTGACCTGCTTTGAAAATGCGATAAATACCCTGCAATTGCAATTGCACTCGGTTACCTTAGATGTCGTAGATATATACATATATATCTCATCAGCTCCAAACAGAACACGGACTAACTCTCGAAAGGAATATATGTATAGGGGAGCGACTAATGGCGCCATAAACTGACGTGTTAAGATGAAATATCGCGATTAGAGGGCTGTGTCGAGTGGAGGGGGTCGCGAGATGATGTTTGAGTCAATGACATTGATTGAATAAGTTCTACTACCGCTGAGCTTGCGATGCAGTGGCACCGTGATACTGCCACTTGACTGCTGCCTACACTGCTTACGATGACAGTGTCCTACAGTAGAAAAATGTTCTAATGGTTCACCCACTCCAAGTTGGATTCTACGTGCTTGAAAATAGCTAAAGAAAAAGTCTACAGCTTCTTTTATGACACTCTGAAACCCAAATACGATAACAACGTCTCGCTCATCTACTCGAACACAGACTCGTTGCTGTTCCAGTTCAAAGGTGTGGCCGACATTGAGACGGAAATGTGTAAACCTCCCCTGGCTGAATACATGGACTTCTCCAACTACCCCAAAAATCATCCCTTGTATGATGAAACATACTAGGGACTACTGATAAACGAAACAGTCAACGACTACCCGAGTGAAATCATTTGCTTGCATCCAAAGTGTTACAGAATGTTACTCGAGTCCGACGTCACAAAATCAGTAGCAAAAGGTATCAATTACCAGACGCAAGCCAAAATCAGACATGAACAATACAGAGATATCCATAACCAGAAAACATACACACACTTTGAGACCATACACAACATTCGCGCACAAGCATGCCAGCTTCAAACTGTACACACTATTAAAAATTGCCTCAGTAAGAATGAAAATAAGCGCTACTATGTTGATGCGTGCACAACTCTTGCCTATGGGCATCTAGACATTCCCAAAAAATCCATTGAAGTTGAACCTACCGTCACTGAAAGGAGGAAGCATTGTGTCGTGGATGATAATGTCGATGTAAACATTGATTCAACTTGGAAGTGACATAAGCCTGGGGAAGCCGTTTTTGGCGCGTACACTCGCGTGAATGACGAAAGAACATCCATGTCTTCAGGTTTTATTCTGTAAATGAACCTGAGACGGTATACCCCTGCAACCGCTCCTAATATGATGAAAATAGATTGATGTAAATGTTCCTAAGATGTTGTAACCATGCCACTATGTAACAATGTAGAAAAAAAATATCAACTTGAACATATATATTTCATTGTCCACAGTCATACGAATAGAAAATACGTGAACGTATTTTCACATAACTGTGAAAAAATATACATACATACAATAGAAAAAAAGCGCTTGGATTTGATCTACTATTATTTGTTGATGAACATGTTCCAAATATGTTGATGTAAATGTTCTTATATACATTGTAACCATGTAATAAATAAGTAAAAATACACTTGAACGTATATGTGAAGAATACATATTCCATACCCAATCCCATATACTCGCTTATAAAGCTAGTGAAGAAGAAATAGTGTACATAGATGCTACGTCATTTTGACCCAGTATATGCCTACATAGTGCCGGCACAGGTGCCGAAATTCGACCCTGTATATGCCTACATAGTGCCGGCACCGACCCTGCATATGCCTACAAAAAAGCGAGTATGTGTGTGTATGATGTGTGGTATTAAAAAAGCTACGTAAAATGGAGCCGTGTGGAGGGATTCGGTGTGTATATCGTATAAAGTAATGACTAAATATCAAACAAAACCATCAAAATTTATTGAACTTATATAATATATTGGTTTAGTTGGTAACTATATATCTCCTAATACAATATCTCATAGAGAACATGTTATCACCCATACAACAGTCTTTGATGGAGCAAGGAAATAGAAATAAATACCCATTGAAATCCTACCACAACACATCTGAGGTAAATGTTCCTATGTAGCCATGTAATAAATAATTATAAACTTGAACGTATATGTTTCATCGTCCACAATCATACGGATTGAAAATCGGAACGTATAATTGTCGCGCCTTCTAGTTGTATCGTAAATAACGATGTGTATACTGACGTTACTATGAAAAAATATGCATACATACAATGGTAAAAGAGGTTGGATTTAATCCACTATTATAGCTTTTGCTCTATACTAACAAAGAACCTACATGTTACTACATTCAACTAATACGTATTTGGTCAACATACCTAACAATATTAATGATCGAGTTAATATTCGAGCAGTAAATACCCATTGATATAACAGCGCTGCCTGCAACACTATTAAAAAAGAAATAACTCCTTCACATACAGCCAACCTCCTATGCACCAGGCCAACACCTCGTGCGGATTAAATCATACAAAAATACTTACCCTTTACAATACCTATTTACAAATGTTAATAATTATAAACAATAACCAACAATCTCCAGGACTGTTTCGGTGAGCGTAGACGCCAGGCGATTGTGAAATAGACCGTGCAAAAAATACCCGTAGACTTTTCTGAAAAGTAGGAAGCCGATTTGCAAATAGGCCCTACATTAATTACTCTTACAGTCAACGTCAGATGTCATTATGGGCATTTTTTTCTATTACGTGAATGTTGTCATTCTCAGTTTGCCTATAATTATTCTATTTAAAATGTTTTATGTTACATTTGAAATGCAATCCCTTATTTCTGGAGAGAAAATTGGCAATTACAAATATATATAC
>SDVV010036997.1:0-10888 GCA_016164225.1 Gammarus roeselii
CACACAGACACACACACAGACACACACACAGACACACACACAGACACACACACAGACACACACACAGACACACACACAGACACACACACAGACACACACACAGACACACACACAGACACACACACAGACACACACACAGACACACACACAGACACAGTCTACAATACAATAACAAACCATTTTGAACCCGCCACTTTCCTAATGGTGTCCCACCCTCTTCAACGCTTTCATGCACGACCTGCCCATTCCAACAGAACCCAACACTTATATCGGCTCATACGCGGACGACCTCACAATAATTACACAACACCACAAATACGAGACCGCTACTGCACACCTCTAGCAGTACCTGAACTATCTTGAAATCTGGCTGCTGGACAGCAGAATTATCAGCACCAGATAACAGTGATCATCGCATCCACCCTCATGTCACGTTCAACAACATTTCCATGCCCCACAGTCTACCTACTTCTATCCTTGAGAATGAGCGTGTCCCGGGTACTTACCACAATCACCTACGGTCACTCCAAGGAATTGATTACAACGCTATTCAAACAATTCCTTGGGCCCATCATCTCCAACGCAAACACCACCTGGTCCTCTAAACCTTGCACTCGTGCGTTAACTCCCTACGTTGCGATGTGCCTTGCGCATCACAACGGGCTGTGCACAAACCTCACCAATTTCCCACTTGCATGAAGATTGTAGACCCGGCGCATCTCTGCCGCAACCTTGTGAACCTGCGTGAAACCATATGAGCTTGCAGTGTTTCACTTGGTCTGAATTATATCATGCCGTACAGATATTTTACGCTATGATCGCTCGCGAATTTGTTTTATGGTTAGCCGGGTTCAAACACAATTGTTGTCCTTACTGTCTAATGTTTGAATATGCTCATAGATTCCATTTTGCATCCGTACCTTTAAAGCATTTTTGTGCTGCAACGCAGCAAAAAGTCTAACACCTCAAAAAATCAAAACCTGGATATATCCGGACCATAAGCATACCAATATATGTCCCCCAGGTGTTTTCTGCTATTGCGGTAACTTGAAATAACGCATTTATTCCACAGAACTAGCAATATCAATGCGTATATGTAGCTACTTGATTAAAGGTGTACTAAGTGAAACACCATATTACCACGTAGCGTCCTGTGAATAATAATTTATTATTAATAATCTTTAAGTTTGGGATGATGGATGGTCTGAAGCAGGCGTTGGGAAGGAGAGACATGAATGTGGAGGTGGCGAGAGAGCGTGCAATGAACAGGCGTGAGTGAAGAATGGTTGTGAATGGTTGATTTTGACTCTGCTCTGATGTGCTCTCCCGCCCTTGGCATCCCGCTGTCGGGATGGTCGTGGGTGGGGGGCCTGGCCATTATGGCCATTATGACGCGGCGGGGGAAACCAGTGAAAACTGTCAGGCCCTGCTGCTGACGACGGTTCCTCGGACTGCACTCGTGACCAAGAGTGTAAGTTGAGGGGCTACCGGCCGGACCCTTTAGCACAAAAGGGCTAAGTTGTGTGAGTGTGAGCGTATGAGATGCGCCTTGCCATCGGCCACCCCCCTTTCTGGGGGATGCCGCCTAGTGTCTGTATCTGTATTAATCTTTATTCGAGTGTAGTAGCTAGTGCATGACTTGTCATCGAAATAGCTACATATTTATGACAAACTTCTATTGATATTCCATGCGTAATTCAGATGTCGGGCATGGGTATAATTACGCCCTCTCAGTAGACTCCTGTCTTGGAGACGCGTACTGTAGACAAGGGGACGTAGACTCCTGACGAGGAGTACACGTCAGATACATTTGTATCCCACGCGGCTCATGATTAATTTCTTTCACAGCGGAAGAGGCTGGCTGGGAGACGACTCAGCAGCTGATCTCCACCATCCGCAACAAGGGCGGCAACGACGAGGTGCTCAAGGTGCTAGAAGGACTGAGCAACCCACTGAGGGGAGAGCTGGCAGGGGATGAGATGACTCCTCCTTACAACCCCCTGCAAATACAGGTCTTCTGCCAAACCATCCTATACCTCGGTTCCAAGACCTTCTCGCACTCCTTCGCTGGTATTACCAAATTCCTGAAGGTGCGGATGCTCATTGCGTGTTCAATTTACAACATATTCTACCGTACAAGTTAGATCCTCCAAACAAATATATGAAAGTATGACTGTTTACATACCATTCTATTGCGTAACAAAGTTCCGATTTTTTTTACATTTTTCTATAGAAAACAATTTTGCTTTTCTGCTAGTGCACCAAGTTTTTTTCACTCCCCAAATTCCAAAAGAAAAGTTTCATATCAAAACTCAACTGTCACCCTCAGGTGTTCGAAACGCTGGTGGTCGGGGGCGAAGAGGCGCAGATGCTGGTACTGAAAGAGCTGCACAGCGTGTGGCAGTCGCACCAGCAGATGATGGTAGTGCTCGTGGACAAGTTGCTCCGCACGCAGGTAGTGCAGTGCGCCACTGTCGCCAACTGGATCTTCAGCAAGGAGATGGCGGAGGACTTCACCAAGTAAGTCCCCATCTGCTCAGTTGTAGTACAAAGCTGCGTAGAGAAGTCATTGGGAAGGATGTATAAAAAGAGATTGGATTAGCGTTGTTCGAGCATCACAGACCAGGGTTGGAATTCTCTAGTTGTAAGTGAACTAGTAACCCTCGAATTGTTTATGCTAAAGATCAAGAAGTGGTCATAAAATTGAATTTAGGGTAGCCAAGCCTCCTCGAAGTGCTTGAAATATCTGAAAGAAATGCGATGAATTTGAAGCTAACCAAATTATATTGTTCAGGAATCCAGTTGAATGTCCTTTGTTTGTGAATATTAAATTGATAAAAATAACTTTTCAATCATCTCGCAAAAAAACTCCACAAAATACATAGTGTTGATGTTAGTAGGTAATTAAATACTAATAAAAGTGGGCTAAGATGTAGTTCCCTGTAAGTAGATAGGTAGCTAGATAACGTTGAAATGTTTGAACTTCACTCCAGATGGAATATGAGTCTCAAATCAAATCCTTCCAGAGAAAATAGGTTGTTTTTAAACTGGTCTTGACTATTGAGTTGCATTGATAACCGAGTAACCTTTTCAAAATGTCTGAATTTAAGCTCCCGCTTCTTTTTCGAAAATCATACTGTTGTATTCATCAGTTGAAGCCGTATATTTCACAAATTTTCAGCAATTTGCATTGTGATGGATAAAAGTTCAAGAATCATGTTCCAGAAATGACTTCTGTTAGCAACTTTTGCGCTGTTAAGTTGTCAACATCGGGCAGATGGGATTATTTGAAGAAGATAAAAATACTGCTATGATTTTAACAGTTTGGTTGATATTAGGCAGCTTCCTCAAAAATATGGCCTTGATTTTTTGCTTAACGTCCTCAAATTGTAATTAAAATGTCCTTGAATTTTTCAGAATGTTTGTGTGGCTATCCTGTTCACTTGAAGGTTTTTATCAGCACGCCTTCGATAGTCTTCAGTCACTAGTACACTATAAGAACACTACACTATTATGAGTTTGTTCTGATGATTGGTTCTGCCTGAACGGTCTCGATATGTTTTTTTTTTCAGGTCGTATGTGTGGGAGATCCTTCACTCTACTATTCGCAAGATGTCTAAGCATGTAGCGCGGCTGCAGAAAGACATGGTGGACTCCCGCGACTCTCGCCGACGACGCCGTGGGAGCGCGGCTGCGGGAGGTGGGACGGGGGCCGCTCGTAGGGCCTCTGATGAATCGGAGTCCGACTCTGAGAACACGAGCGATGAGGAAAGCAGCACTCGACCGCGCCCCACCGATGAGGAAATGGAGAAAATGGAGCAGGAGATGGAGAAGATGGAGGAGAAGCTTGAGACGGCACAGGCTGACCAGAAAAATCTCTTCCTCATCATATTCCAGGTAACAGCTAGTTACCAAGACGTAGTAATCTCAATCACTCTATTGAAATCTGGTTAAGAGGACCGGCATGTGTGTGTAAAGGTTGAAAACGTGCTCCTACTGACGAGTAATCTTGTTTAGAACTAGCATATTTTTGCTGAGGTAACCGTCACTGCCAAGACTTATTAGTGAAGAGATATACCGTATGACAGGTGTGAAGCTCAAAGCTACAACGTTTTTTTTTTATGCCGATGGCTTCTTAGTTCATCTTACTCAAGGCAATTCATCTTCGATGTTTTATCTTTCTATTTAAACGGTTTTATCACTGTACTGTGACATCACTGTACAAAGTTTTTACCATGACATCCTGTAAGCAGTGATTACGGTTTCAAATGTCTTTAGACGCTCGGCTCTTTCTCGCGTTGCTCTCTTTACCCTCACTGGCTGCATTGCCTGACGCCTTTTATGTTCTTGCCATATTGTGTTTTTTCAATGGTGTACGCAAAGCATTGCTGGAGGAAATGCTTGTAGCCATTTTGCTATTACTTGAGTTTTCATGTCAAATAATAGTTGTATTACGTGTATGGCATCTCCTTGAAATCTTCTGAACTATAATAATTAAAACCAATAAAGCTGTTTTCATGTAAAATAATAGTTGTATTCAGTGTATGCCATCTCTTTAAAATCTTCTGAACAATAATAATTCTAACCAAAAATGCTGTTCTGACCTTGTTTTACGACATGAATAAAATAAATTCATTGGCTCCGACCAGCTCGACAGGCATCCACAACATCTTGTGGTCTACGGTGCAATATCTCCTTACATTTTATTTCCTTCAACTCAGTCATCCTCATTAGACTTTAACCCAGTACCTACGCATAGACTGTTCTACCACAACACCTTCTCATAAGCTGCTCTAGTGTTCTCCAACTCGTGTTTACTCCTACCGCCTTCAGTGGTGCATCATGCTGCTCTTAGAGCGCCTCGGGCATTACGACACCTTCTCATAAGCTGCTCTAATGTTTACTAACTCTTGTTTTCTCCCACTTCTTCAGCGGTTCATCATGCTGCTCTCAGAGCACCTCGGGCAATGCGACACGGACGGAAGGGACTTCAACACTCACTGGTACAGGTGGACGGTTGGCCGACTTCAGCAGATCTTTATGTTGGTGAGTCGTACGCATCATATACCACAACAGATTCTTGTATTATATTTAATTGATGAACATGATTGCCCTGCTTATCTAATAAACAGATCAAACAGGCAGTCTTTGGTAAACGTACTTCTTCAAATTTCCTTGCCCAGCTTCATCTCCTGAAAATCTAACACAGCGTTCGGAAGAATAATCTGGATACTGAACCGTGCCCAACACTGCACTCGGGGCAACTGAGAGTCGACTACTAATTCTGTCCGTTCTTGTGTTGCAGCACAACAACCAAGTGGAGCGGTACGGGCAGACCCTAAGCAGGTTGCTCTTCAGTCAGGATCTCGACCCGCACATACTTGACATCTTCAATCAGTTCATGGCTCTAAGGGCATAATCTGGACGTCTTTTTCTAGCGAAAGAGTTAAGAAGTAGCTTGTATTTGTCATCTGCATTGACGAGATTTGTTTCAAATCATTGTTGCTGTCACCGTTTTCTCACCGAAGTAATTTTACCGTCGCACCATAGCGGCATTGCAAGCTTTTTCGTTATGTTCCTTTGTCAATTATGTGCGTTTACAACTTGGCTTTGACTCGCATGTTTGAACGCTAATTTCAATGGCATGCCCATTTCGAAAAAGCGTTACCTCAGGGCGTGGACACTCGGTTCGTAGATTAAAATCGTGGGGCTATTACCCCGACGCAATCGGCGGCTCTCCGAACTGCATTCAAATATCAACGGTGCCGAATTAAGCTCGATCTGTTCACACGTCTTAGCAATAAGATCCTCACATCGGCGTTTAGCTACTCATGTAGCTAACTTGCAAATAAATCAACAGTTTTTGTTCAGTTAAACAATGGTTCATAATTGAGTGGTCTGCAATTATTGATTGATTGAAGAGACGGAGGAGGAGAATTAATATAATATGTCGCATTGATTCGCTATCATGAGCCGAGAGGGCATGTCTATCAACGTATACTGCCTCCATTACTTCACTTCGCTCAGTTCATGGCTTGGACTTTCACCGGTCCTGTCTCTCCAACTGAGTTGTAAACTCTTTGAAATATGATTCACTCAGTTCCTGGAAGCGGAAAACTTCAGCTAATGACGCTTTAACATTGCTCAAAAATCAATCTTATATTGCGCTTTAAAATCCTCTATCCGCTTGCAAACAATAAGTCAAGTTATTGCTACCACTTTGTGTCCAACATTCTGAAATACGCCGTGTCTCGGTGTTGGTGGGATAGAAGAAGATTACTGCATTGCTGTGTAATGATGAGCAACCATACAGTATCTAGGTACAGTTTCAGAGTACTTTGTTTGGAATAAAATTTCTCACCAGTAACCGGACAATGTAATGACAAAGTGTACTTAAATACTGTCATTCCCCAAATCAGAAGACTTGATTATCGCACTCGATTCTGATTTAAGGTGGATTCGCTCATCAATTTGATGATGCATTTGTGTGGTATTGTTTGGAGGCAGCCTAACACACACGCCCTAAGTATTTTAATGACAACGTCTTAGTTTGATTTATCATCGCCGTGTACCGATCATTTTCTTGAAAATCTCTGTTAACGCGGTAAACTATGGATGGCACGTTTTTTGTGCGGTAACTTTTGCACTGGATTCCCTGTAGGGCATTTTCTCTAATGCAAGAAATAGTGATATCCTTTATTACAATTCTCGCTAAGCCTTATAAGACCATGTGTGACGTGTTGTTGCCTACCTCTGTAAATGCAGATAATTGACCTAACCTTGTATCTTTCTTCTCCACTTGTCCATCGTCGGGTGACTGCGGGTGTCGATGTACCTAATCTAATCTCTATTTTGCTGTCGATCCTGTTACTCTTCTTAGACTCATCATGAAGCACCCCGCTGCTTGTTCTATTATCCTAAACCTTCCCACAGTTATTGTACATAAGTATCATTACTTTTTATCATAAACTACATCTCAACGGTCGTTGAGTTTCCGTTTCAAGTTGAGGAAACAACACTATCGCGGACTCATCTTTTTGGTTTAAGGTATTTTGATTTTTTTTTATGCATCATCTGCTCACATTTCTACTTCATATTGGTGACTCTTTTGAAGTAGGAGTAGACCTGAGTGGTTGGATCAATATTTACCTTGGTTGTAGCTAATGGACGGGTGTTTATTAACGCACGACGAGAGAATAAAGATTCTCGCCACTAATGCAAGCTCATGGTAACAGTTTATATGCCAACGCTGGGGTATTTCGCGAATTTCAACAGTGACCGAATCTAATCAAATCACCTCATTGTATATGTAATCTGAATTATAGATCACCGGATTTCGGACTGTTTTGATGCATTGTTTTTCAGAGCACAATATAAAGGCTATTGCCTAAATTACACTTCCACATATCCATTTCATTATACACTTCAGTCAATCTCTAATTCAGGCTTGACTTGCGGGGTGATTATTTAAATCTTACCCTTTGTTACTTTCAACCGTATTTTGAACATTTGTAGCATTGTAGCTTGTCAGTTGTTCGTATTGTTGATCACCTCCTGAACAAATCTTTCAATAGCTCGGTAAGATGTTTACAAATAGAAACCGTTATCATTTAAACTCTAGAAGGATATGAAATATCGAAACCTTTATCACGTACAGAATGATCATAATTTTCGCATATTATTAATCCTACCTCGAAAGTGTTCTGAGTAAATTGTAATAGCTTTAACAATCGTTGTTCTTAGTTAAAGAGTTTAGGAGATATAAGGCCCTCTCTCTCAGCCACGGTTATTCGCATGTATTTCATTGAAGAGAACTAATGCAAACACTCCGTCCGTCGGATACTGTACTCGCGTATTTATGTAGCAAGATCCTCTATCAAGATGCGACAATCGCGTCTATCTTCATTTAAAGAAGCTATGACGAACTTTTCGCCGGACAAAATTCCTTTCGTCTTTATGAAGGAAGATCCAGAAAACGTTCAGCGAACGCCAGGAATCCAGTCGTTACGAAAAATTTTGGGAATGCTCACTCAAACATGAGCGTTGAGGCTCAGGTGGAACTGAGGCTCAAATCTAACATAAGTACTCATGTCTTTGTAAAGGAAGATATGAAATGTTCAGCCGATCACATATACTCCCATTCATATTGAGGAAGGAATGCCTTTGGTAATCGCAGCGGCAAGGACATCCGTCTGACACCACACACTCGTGAAAACAATCGATCTAATGTATTAATAAAAACCAAGGAACAATTAGCCGTCCACGAGGACTCGCGTCCTAATTAAGTTATGTCTAGGGAACTGTAAACCGAACACAATTACTTGCATGTTTATGAACGATAGCCTAGAGAACGTTCAATATAACACCCATCCGCTAGGGAGATTCGCGCAGAGGCAGAATCGTAGCCAATGGTGGACAATAGCTGACTTTGAAAACATCATCGCATACTGTTCGTCACGTCTAAGCGCCAAAGTTTCCAGGGTACAGAAGCATATTTTTTTTTGCTGTATCAAAATTAGATCCTATCACTGCTTGAAGCCGAACATCGCTCCGAGATTGAATATAGTCTCGTAATTATTAAAGTTTTCAACTTGGAGAGATCGACTATCATCTTTTCACAGCGAAATCGGTACCGTACCTCAGAAGGATACCCCCTGGGAGGTATGCCAGGTTCACTCGCCTTCTTGCAGCGTCTTGGGGTGGATGAATGATTATTCATTCTTTTTATAGATCATCAACACATTATTTTATTTCTTATTCCGTGGGCTCTATCATTTATCTGTGCCCCTTTTTCTTAGTGATCAATTTTGGATTAGGTTTAGAATTATGTATCTTAGACGCCCGCAGGGGCCCTAGGTGAACTATGCGGTGAGTTAGTTAGTCTAGTCCAACCTACGGTGGAAGAATTTGCCATATCCCGGGCGCCTTATTAATATCGAGCACAGCTAGGCATTCAGATGGCTAAAGGGTGAAATAATGTTGATGTTGATCTTAGAGAGTGAAAGTCGACTCGTCTCGCCAGTTGAGACGAGGCGACGAGTCGAGACGAACCGAGTCTGGTCGAGACCAGGTGACCCGGGAATGGGGGCTACTCGTGATACTCGCAGGTCTCGGGGGACCCGGGAGTTTCGGGAACCCGGGGAACTTGGAAGGCCAGCAGGATTTGGGGTGGGACCCACTTGGACCTTACCGGGGCCCTTTGGGACACACTTGAGACCCTTTGGGACTCCTGAGAAACTTTGGGACCCGCTAGAGGCCCCTCTAAACCCTGGCACTCCTGCTTCCCTCTCCCCACGCTGCAAACCCATATACCGAAAAATGTATATGTGTGAAATGCTTGAGTAGAACAATTAACCATTACAGTCCGCGGATTACTGGCGCAGAGGGCAAGGGTCGCGTCGAGGCTGGTTGAGGTGCGTCGAGATCAGTCGAAACATGTTGAGGCGAGTCGAGTTGGTTGCGACGAGCCGAGACTGGCCGAAATGATTCGAGGCAAGCCGAGATGAGCCGAGACGAGGGGAGCTCGGGGGATTTGGGTTACCCTCTGAGATTCGTCACGCTCTTTTGGGACCCGAGACACCTCTGCCACCCCACTCCCACCCTAAAATGCTTCAGTGAAAAATTTTGTTATCACGGTTACATGATCGCTACCTCAGAGGAGGAGAGCCGCGTCGAGGCTGGTCGAGATCAGTCGAAACATGTTGAGGCGAGTCGAGTTGGTTGGGACGAGCCGTGACAGGCCGAAATGATTCGAGACAAGACGAGGGACTTGGGGGACCTTCCGGGATTCGTCCGGCTCGTTTGGGACCCGAGACACGTCTGCCACCCCACTCTCACCCCAAAATGCTCGAGTGGAAATCTTGCTATTCCAGTCCACATGATTACTAGCGCAGAGACCTACTCGGTATCTACGTTAAACCTGCTCTGTATCTACGTTGAACCTACTCGGTATCTGCATTTAACCTTCTCTGTGTCTACGTTGAACCTTTTCTGTATCTATGTTTAACAAACTCTATCTACGTTAAACCTAGACCGCCCTACGGGGGAGTCTGCATTAACTTTGCGTTGGGACTCCGGTGGAACATGGAAGCAATTACAAATACGTTAAACCTACTCTGTATCTGCGTTAAATCTACTCGTAACTTACGTTGAACCTATTCGGAATCTGCGCTGCAGCTCATTACACTCTTTAGTGCACACAACACTTTACGCCCCTCCTTCACTTCAGTTTCCACTAGTTCAGTTATCTCCACATGGGAGCCCAGATACTGAAAACACTGAACTTCCTCCAAGAGCTCTCCATTTAGGGTGAGACTAATTTTGCTCGCATCAACATCACACCTGGACACCCTCCTCACAAACATCTCACCAGTCTCCCTCCTCTTTACATTGGGATGGATGGATTATTATTCATTTTATAGATCATTAACACTTTATTTTAGTATTTCTTCTTGCTTGGGCTCTGTTATATTTCTCTGCCCTTTTTTCATGGTGATAAATTTTGTATTGGTTATTTTCATTATATGCATCGAGGTTGGTTGAGACAAGTCTCGCGGGACTCGGGGACCCGGGAGACTTGGGAGACAGGTGGATTTGGGGTGGTCCACTTGGATCTTTCTGGGGCCCTTAGGGACACCCTTGAGACCCTTTGGGAGCCTTTTGAGAAACTGGGGGACCCTATAGAGGCCCCTCTGAATCCTGGAGCCTCTACTCCCCCCTCGCAGCGCTGGTAAACCCATTCCGAGAAAAACGTTTATGTGAGATGCTTGAGTTGAACAATTAACCATTACAGTCCGCGGATTGCTGGCGCAAGGGGCGTGGGTCGCGTCGAGGCTGGTTGAGGTGCGTCGAGATCAGTCGAAACATGTTGAGGCGAGTCGAATTGGGC
>SDVV010036998.1:0-10887 GCA_016164225.1 Gammarus roeselii
ACATATATGGTTACAAAAGACTGAAAAGATAACGTTAACGCTAAAAACCATCTTCATTCGCGGCAGTACAGCATGTTAGTATTTATTACTGGTAGCTAGAGTATCTTATACGGACGCTCACCAATCGGCATCACAAACTTTTTTACAAGGAGTGAAACTTCCACTTATTTGGAGTTGAAAAGTTGCAGTCACGTAAACTTTTGTATCGGTAGCTATGCCGATAACGTTACACAAGTATCGATTGATACATGTCACCAATACATATATATCTAGATACTGCTCATCCTCAGTCATTCAAATGTGCCATATCATTCTTTCCGTTCGAAATAAAATTAAATATATCTTTGTTGTCTCTAACTGTTATTTCATTTGTGTTTGATCACTGTACAGGAAGTGAATAATAATGATTCATCTCCACTCTAAAGGCCGCGATATACCAGGACGTAATTGCACGCAACACCGTGGCTACGCACACGCTTCTTATAGTCGGCGGACAATCACTTTGAATTCGCTGTCGCATCAAATTCTTCCATGCTTTATATTTAATTGCGCTATGTAAATAACAAAGAGATTTGGCTTGAGCGTATCCATGATACAATGTATTTAATGTTAACTGTTTGAAAAAGGTTATCCCGCAGACTGCACGAGAGGGCATGCATGCCCGTGATGTCTTCACAGACGTACTAGTAAGCCGCGGCCCTAATACACGGATGAATTTGATCATATCGAGCCCGGTTTGAATTACTAAGCTCATGACTATCACTTATACTAATGCGAATCTCGAGATGAGCCCAACGACAGATTTTCTCTCCGAACGACTACAAGAGTGCGTGTACGGCTGCAGACCATAAGGGCACTTCAGGTACTTGCCATTTATTCATTACCCTTCCATGATCAGAAGCTACGAGTTGTTCCGAAGCATACATTCAGAAAGTGGTAAATAGATTCTGTAAAAAAATGTAAATATATATTAATTTAACTGATGCATATTGTTTACTACGTAGATAATTTAAAAGAGAGTCAATTGAGAAGAGCTCATTTATAAGTTCAGTGATACTGAGGCAAGTTAGGCTTACTAGACATTCAGTTTATTTTTCACGTCACCAGCTTGAAATCGCTGACTGCCTATGAGCGGCCCTAGGACTGGCATAGCCTGCAACACTGCTGCTCAGCCAATATTGATCAAGTTATGGACTGACCTCCAAAACCACCATCATTGAGCAGCTACTAGACCTCTAATGATGAAACTGTGAACTGGTAGGACACTCAATAATCTCGTAACTGCTAACAAAAAATTATCCGGCGATGGACTATCCTGCAACTCCACCTTCACTATTTCGCGACGGAGCCTTCATTGATAACAGTTTGGACTTGTCAGCAAATGACGTGCACGTAACCGCTACTTTCCCTTAGTGGCTCAGGCTGCCTACTTGCCCGCTACTGTGCCTGCACTAACGCGACGATGAATCTTGACGATCAAGCTGCAAACAGTTCTATCCCAGCACCAGTACTAATCCGCCTCGTGGGCTCCTATGATTTGACTGCAAACTTGACTATCCAAATCAAGAGAACACTTCCGCTATTGAACCCACACTGATTAGGCTGCCAACTGACCTGCCAAACCACAACACTAACCCTCTACTGAGCCTTAATTAACCGCATTTTGACCTTAAGTGCCTCACTACCTGCACAAAACAGCAACTGAGTCTCCGAATGTCTGGCTGTAGCTCGGCCTACAACACCACCTGGCTTTCAACACGACCGGCACTGACCTGTTCCTGAGTATCCAATGATCAAGCTACAAAATGGCCTGTCACAACAGCATTACTAGCCATCTCCTGAGCCCCCAATGATCAGGACACAAACAGCCAGTCTAGCCAACAGAATTTGTCCGCTATTGAGCCAACTAACCGCTTTTTGGCCTGTAAAAATCAGGCTGAAAACTCTCCTATCACACCACGATTACGTACCCGTTTCGAACCTCCACTTCTCATTTCGTCGAATTGGCCTGCCGAAACGTTCGAACCAGCCCGCAATTGAGATTTTGATGATTTGACTGTGGACTGATCTGCCACTCCCAACACTAACCTCTACGAAGCATCTATTGATCAGGCTGTGGAGAGACCTGCCACACTAACTGTACAAACCAACGACTGAGTCTGATTATCAGGCTGTAGGCTAGCCTGCAACACCATCATGAGTTACTCGCTACTAAGGTTTCATTTATCAGGAAGTGGACCAGCCTGCCACAACACTTCCACTAACCCGCGATTGAACTTTCATTGATCTGTCTGTGAACTCGACTGTCACACTACCTGCATTAACCATTGACTGTGTCCAATAAGCAGGTTCTTTACTGGCCTGCATCACCTGTGGACTGGACTACTACACCATCAGCCCCACCCGCTACTTAGCCTCTATTGACATGGCTGTAGACTGGACAGTTACCCTACCTGCACTAACCCGCAAATAAATGTTCAAGCATCAGGCCAAAGACTGGCCAGAAACAACTCCTACAGTGACCTGCTATTAAGACTCCATTAATCAGACAATGCATTAGGCTGCCACACCAATTGTACTAACCAGGTTCTCGGCCTTCATAGATTAGGCTGTGGACTGGCCTGCTACACCAATTCAACCAACCCTCGACAGAAACTGTATTGATACAGCTAAGGACTGACCTGCCAAACAACCTGCTGTAACCCTCGACCGAGTTTTCGAGGGTCGGACTGTAGACCAGGCTCCAGCACCACCCACCACAACCCGATATTAGGTCTCCATTTGTCCTACTGTGGACTTGCCGCTTCCCAGAACCTGTACTAATCCACTACCGAGCATCATATATTCAGGCTGTGGATTGTCTAGCCACTCTACCAGAACCAACTTGCTACTGAGTGTACACTGATCGCACTTCCAACTGGCCTGGCATACAACTGGTGCTCACATTCTGCTGCGACTCCGATGATCAGACTGCAAACAACCAACCAATTCAAAAGGAAATCCTGCTATTGAGCCTACAAGGATCACGCTGCGTACTGGCCAGCCGCTCCACCGGCACAAGCCCAATTCTAAGGCCTCAAAGACCATGTTGTAAATTAGCTTGCCCCACCACCTGCTCGACCCCGCTACTGATCCTTTATTGAACAGACTAACCAAACCAATTAAACCAACCCCGAATAAGCCGATAATGATTTATTTGGGGACTGGCCTGCCACACCACAAAAAAACACCAGTTAATGACCCACCATTGATCACGATGTGGACAGATATAACAAACTAACCCGTTGCGGAGTCTCCAATGATCAAACTTTCGACTGGCCTGCATCACCACCTAGTATGAATCGCTATCAAGTCCCCGTTTATCACTTTGTGGACCAGCCTGCCACATCACCTGCACAGGCCGGCAACTGAGCCTCCATTGATCAGGCTTTGTACTGGCCAGTCACACCACCATCACTAACATGCTATTAAGACTCCTTCATCAGGCTGGAGACTGGCCTTCCACACCACCAGTACTAATCCGCTACTGCATCTCCATTGAACAAGCTATGGACAGCCTGCTGTTTTGCCTTTTCTACTTAACCTCCGTTTATCAGTCTGTGCACTCCCCTGCCACTACATCTGCAATAACCTAGGACTAACCTTCCATTGATCAGAGTTGGGAATGACTCCGCCCCCAACCACTCTGCGCGTTATTGTTTTCGATAAAGTTGCCTGTCAGTTTCCATTTTCGCCCTATAGCCAGTTCACCAGTTGATATTGCGACCTGTCAAAACCCCTTTGCCCGCCCACCAGAAGATTTTATTTCCTTCCTGACTCTGTCTTACACCAACCGCTCGTTTCGATACTGCTGCCTTGCAGACTTATCTCCTGCTTAGCAGATTCAATACTCTTTCTTGTCACACCACATTCCAGCCAGTTTCGATATTCCAACATTAGACTCCATCTTCCGTCCAACAGGTCAAATCCAGTCAAGCCAACGGCCCTTCCTCTAGTTGCGATAGTGTTCTTTTCAAACCTTATCTAAAGTCAAACCGGCATCCATCAATTGCAGCATTGGCGTTTATCTGATACCACATCCTGCCCAACAGACCGTCCACACGTCAATATTGTTGCTTGTCCGATCCCTTCTCCCTCCTCACTCGAGCATATTGTAAGTCAACTCAACAGACCCGGCATGCTGACTCGTGTGATTGAAGATTTGTCCAGAACCGTTGCTGTAAAACAGAACAGGGCTTCATTAATCGGGCTGAGAACTAGCAGACGTTCGGCCGACCACCATCTGGTCAGTCCTATTGCTTAACAAAATAAATGATGCTGCTTACCATTCATCTCATCCAAGCTCATCCTTTTTAATTGACCTCAAGAGACTTTATACCAGTCTTTTGTTTACCCACGAAATAATTTATTGTAGTCTCTTGTTCCAGTTTAAGAGCTTGCCTCGCGGTTCACGGCACAACACAAACAATTCATCAGACCCATTTATATCGTATGCAAAAGCTGCGTGAACGTCGAACCCGGCAGTCAAACACATGAACTTTACACATAAAAAAAAACGACGCCACGATTTGCCACTGGCAGTACACAGACACCATCATTACCACATCTCCAAAAGGAATCCGATGTCATCCTACTTTGAGAGAGCAACAAGATCGTGGTTGGGACCCTCTCGTGTCGATTTTGCTGAATCCAAGACAATGCTTCGACCAAAGTGTACATAAAACACCAGCTTCATACCATGGCGGGTTTTACTAAAAAATACACAGTCCACTACAATGCAACACCGACTTTCAGAATCACCTTCCGATGACGGACGGGTATAGAGAAGCAGGAGTTTGTTATGGAGGAGATGGTCCACCTGTCAAAACAGAGATGTGACGTCACACCGATATTCAGTCCTATTAACAACGACTTTGGAATTCCTACCTTGAATGTGACTGCGTTGGTACGGAGGAACCGACACTCTTTAACGCTTTATGACAGCATGAGAAAAAAAATCTCTTACGTCTGGCTCAACCATAAAATCGGTTCGGTAAATAATGGCTGGGAATGTCCGCGAACAATAATTTGTTAATGTCTAGGTGCCGAAACTTCCCGAGGGTGAGCAATCTTGCTTGAGTCGGAGAATGACAGGAGATCAAGCTGGGAACTGATCGTAATTCCACAATTGTATAGGCGATGTCACTGATCAACGTCCACAACCGTGAAATACTTCGTTGAGGCTTCTTGCTAGACCGTGACACTTCATGATGGAAAACACGATTTACGATAAAACCAATAATCCTCAAGCCTACGATCAACATAATATTCACAGTTATTAATTTCTAATAGGCGTTAGACCTTGTTGGTGCAATAAGAATGTATCCAAATATTTTGTTTAAAAATATCATAAAGTCAACAACACGAAAACCCTTATAACGTATAGGTACCAGAAACTTTTCTTCGAAATTAATGTCATAGGGGCCTACCATCGATGATTTCTACCTAATAACTCACTGATACAATATTTTATTTTGGGGGAATATGTCTCTTTCGGTTTCCATATTCCAATGTAATGATGTTTCGAAATATGTTAAAGAATGTAAAAGTGCAACAATGCATTGATGTTCTATTTAAGCGCAACTTTTACGAATGTTGAATGGACAATTCAGTTCCCAAGAAGGCGTGGCTTAGGTTGGACCGCAGCCACACTACGACACATAAATACCCTTCCACTCTTTTCCAGGATGTTGGAGTGAGTTGTTGTGCACTCGTCGCCCCGCATGACACCACCGACCGAGCAGGACGTTTAGCCCCCATTTACAAATGAACTAATTCGTCCCCATTACGTATATACGATGGACGATGATGGGCGACATCTAATGTACTATATGACATGAACAAGAAAACACATTCATTTTAAATGATATAGCTATTTATTGGAGAACGCCGGAAATCATCAATGATTTAGGTTGTAGGATACGCTTGTACGTGCAGGCAGCGTTCAACGGATGAGCTCAGATGGACCGCTTAATTTGAACACAACTACCTTTATGACCACGAATCTGTTTTGGTTCCTTGCTCATGTCTACTGAGAAAAGCAAATGACGTACGAGCTCATGAGTCAATAATAATTATCGGGAAACTCTTGAGAAACAAATACTGCTCTTCCGGAGTAATAACACGATTTTTTAGATGGTTTTATTGGATATCATTGAGTCATTAATTAGAAATCCGACATATATGACGGCTAAAAATACCATCGCATGGACCTGCAAAAAACGTCTTCTTGTATTGTTTTCCCTTATTTACAAGCAGGCCCTCTCTAATAATATAGTGGCATAAATGTAATTCTTCTCTCCATCAATATTGTTTTCTGGTGCTGTTTTGTACAGCTCTGTTCATGAAACATTAGAAAAATACATACAATTCTTGCGTGTTAAATCGACGCTGTAGCACGAAGTACACAGGAGTTCAGGGACTTAAGGGGCATCACATATTTTGTTACGTTCTGATACTCAGCATTGATATGAATACTCCAAGTTTCCAAATATAATCATGAAACACATACATTTACTTTTGGTGACGATACGTTCATTTTCGAACGGGCCAAAAGGATAGCCAAAGATGAGCGATTTCTTTGGACGAATAGAAGAAGGGGGGTGAGGTGGTTCTTAGGCGGTTAGAGTAAGTGATATCATCAACATGTGCTTGGAGTTCTTCACACCGTAGGGTTCTTGTTTTGAATGTTTGTCACTGCTAAAGTGACACGTTTACCAAGTACGAATGCTAATATTGCGTCAACACGGTGAGATGAGATAGACGACACAGAATATAATTGGAAGGCCTGACAAGAAAGATTAATACATTCTGCAATAGTCGTGGGAAAATAAAGGCGGATTCAAATGTTTCCACTAGGCCAGAATAATGTATTAGCTTACTTAGCAATAGTTCCATCCAATGATCCGTGAGCGACCCCGATGACAATTTTTTCTCTAACTGAATCCCTATTTTTTCACACTATTCCTGTTTTTTTCCGGAAGAAATATAAATACGTCTTGTTCACATGGATATCTTCTCAAAAGGCTCGTTAAATAATTATGGGTAGATGGCCGTTAAGAATCTCTTACTCATTTTTTTCCTCCCTGAAGTGTTATCACAGAATGTTTTTCCTAAATTCATTTCTAAATGTTGGATTGTTATGCTGATGCATCATTTAATTGAGAAGTTGTCCTTTAACTCATTTGTGGACAAGCAAGCATAATGTATGTGTGACTGCCTATTATTTGAATGCTACGCTATTTTCATGACAAATATCGTTTCAAGTTTATATTTTCAACTGGGCATGCCATTGTAGGAATTCTTCTTTGGTTTATTTGTATCATATTTTTATTTACGTCAACTCTCTCAATAAAATATCATACTCATTATCAACAATTTCATTTTCCATATTCTAATTCCAGCATTTCCGCATTCCCAAACCCGTAACCCCATTTTCGATCAATTTCCGTCTTCCAATCCCATCATCCCTTAGTCATGAGCTGGTCCATAATATTTTGTGAGCGTCAATTTACCTCCCTTCATGGTCTGATGCGCGACCACAGGCCCAGTAATCTGATTCTGCACTTGGGCTCACAACAGCTCTCCTCAAAGCTGCTTCGATGATCTTGTGGTCGAGACCGACTGATGAAATATTGCACCTTATTGCAACTTATTTCACCGTCATTACTTCTTAGCGATAATTTCAGGGTACATCTTTCATTTTTACTTGCATTTCTAATTGCACTCGGAGTTGGCTAAATTCATAACAAATTTCCGTAGCAATGGTGTCGTTTTTCCTACATGAACCTGTAACCCTAGAAGAAGTAAAAATATATCTAAACTATTCGTAACAGTGTGAAGAACTTCGAGCTGGTGTTCCAGATATCAATCTTCGTGAATGCCTCCTCTTAAATGTTTCCCCATGTTTCCCTCAGACACCGGCTTGAGTGGTTCCACTTCTCGTTTCAACGTCTGTAGTAAACAGACTACCCCTGCGTTAGGTCCAATAATTGCTTTGTTAATCAGATCTAAATATTTAGCCAAGCGTAATAATGAAACTTTAGCCTATTGTTGTCATGGCAACAATTGGAATAAACTTAGAAAGTTGCTGTTGCCCGCTTTCAGAATTCAGAATTGGCTTACCTATATACACACTGAAACTGTAGACATTTTTTTACAACATGTCATATATGTTTTTAGGAATCGAGCATCATTGAGTATTTTTCTTGTTCCATCCATATTCATCAGGGCGACTCTCATAGCAAACGATTTTTCTAAACGACTATATCCTGAGTATTTCAATATTCACATCTATGCTGAGTATCGGAACTTAAATATAAATGTAATACCACCTAAATCACTGGTCTCCAGTGTACATAATTCTACAACGTCCACCTTACCAGAAAGATTTCGAAGGTTGGGTGTCAAATATTCATATATAGCGCTGTGTGATTATAAATAACATCATCACAAAACAGTATTGATTTGGAAAAGAATGTCTATTTTTCATTGTCTCGTTGAGGAGGCTCGACTGTATCGAATTAAAAACATAATTTGCATGATACTAATAATGGGATATATTATCAGGATCTTGCTATTTTTTGCCGATAAGACCATTGAATTTTTCAATATAACTATTATTACTGGAACAATTTAACAAGTGTTAAAATTACTCCTGAAATGTAGTAGCTGCTTCTCAAGACTTTTCAGAGTAATTCACTCAGGAGATGTGGCGTTTGTCATTCCCAGGAGACACGAGCAGGTCAACCCAAATGAGTCGTGATAATGGAGGCTCAGTAAAGAGGCTGGAGTCATTGGAAGGAGGGGCGACAGTCAGGCGGGAAAAGGCGGAAAAAAATAGCACACGCTTCAGGGTTCCAGATTTTATGTATTTACTTTAGCTCATCCCACACGATCTTTACGTAGATGGATATCGTACAAACAAAACCATCAGATGAACGACTCTACCATGCAACATGAATATGTTTTTTATGCAATATTGTACGCAGGAATTTTACCCGTCATCAGAATTCGCATACACGTAATGGTGGATAGAGAAGCTCAAGTTCCTCTATCCACGTCCTCCTATGGAAAATTATTTCGCAGGTCGGTGTTCCATTGGCGACTGTCTGGAGTGATTGCTGTGAAGTTGGTTCCGTTGTAGAAAGGAGCCCATTTGTGCTGCCGTTGTTCTATGAGCCCAACATAGTAATTGCAACACTGGTGGGCCCTGTCCACGATCTTGTAAAGATTTAAAAGTAAATTTACCTCTGGTCCCTCATGGCGATATGGTATCGGTGGGGTCTGTGTACAGCTGGTTGCAACTTGTAACGTCGTGTTTTTTTTTTAGAAGTCAGGCCCACACAGTGTTTGCGTACGAGGTAATGGGTCAGATGAATTTTTTGTGAAGTTCAACAAAGACGATTTTCCTGTATCACTATAAAAGGTCTATATTTCGACGCTCAATTTTTCGACACTTTTTTGAATTTCTTAAAATTCGAGAGAAATGCGTTCAGCTGCCCCGCAGGTTAGAAACACGTGCAACTGCCCCGCGGCTTAGAAGCGCGTACAACTGCCCCGCGGGTTAGAAACCCGCCCTAAAAAAATCAGGTTAGGTGAGTGTCGGGCCAGTTTTGTTACTGATAATTTAAAATTCAGTGTCGAACTATTGAGGGTCGAAATATTGAGTTATGAACTAACACAGTCAAGCATTAATGAAAGCGGTTATAAAGTATTTCACTGTTAAGCAAGAGTGTGCAATATAGTGTCTCAAAATCAAAGAAGACTGGTAAAGTGAAGTATGTGATACCAGTTGGACGGTCCATTATTGATCCGCCGACCGTCAGCTCCAGCGCAGGGCTATTCTGCTTCAGCGGCTCTGAACGGACAAAATCCAACTTACCTGAATTTCTCGATTTACTCTACTTTAAGATGCGTTGATTCCCTCCAATGACTTTGTTGATTTGACACACGAGACCCCAGAGTTTGGCAGGTGACAGGATCGACAAGTCCCAATATCGACTGGTGGTCGGGCGTTGGGCAGGAGACGGTATCTGAAGAGCATCACTATTGCCACTGCTGGATCGTCCGGCGACCAAGCGGGGCTCAGACTGGTAACCATAATAAAATCCGGGAACTGGTCGGTAGGTGGTCGGTGAGCGGAAGATGGAGTCTGACAGAAGAATGTCGAAACTGGTTGCCGGTCCAAAAATCAACACTATTGGATCTGGCGGGCGGGAGATTGGGTCAAAGAGGCAGCAATATCGAAACTGATACATGCGGTGGTTCGTGAAAGACAGGGTCTGGCAGGCACTATATCATGTGGTAGACGGGCAACCATGTTTGACGTGCAACAATATCAACTGGTGAATTAAATACTGGGCTGAAACATGATCTGACAGGAACCAATATCGCAAAAGTGGACGGGCCGGGAGATGAGACGACTAGTCCCCTGCCTGATCAACGGAGGCTTGGTAACGGGTTAAAGGAGGAAGTTTGACATGACAGTCCACAGTCTGGTCAACGGAGGCTTGGTCACGGGTTAAAGGAGGAAGTTTGACATGCCAGTCCACAGTCTGGTCAACGGAGGCTTGGTCACGGGTTAAAGGAGGAAGTTTGACATGCCAGTCCACAGTCTGATCAATGGAGGAGAATTGCATAGTAGTGCATATGACTTGGCTGCCTTGTTTACAGCCCGATCATTAGGAGTTCAGTAGCGGGTAAATGCTGACGGTGTGGAAGCCCAGTCCACAGCCTTATGATGGAATCTCAGTAGCGACTTAGTGCTGCTGGATTTGTGAGCCAGTTCACAGCCGGATCAATGGAAGCTTCGTCGCAGGTAACTGTAGGGTGTCTTGCATTCCAGGC
>SDVV010036999.1:0-10887 GCA_016164225.1 Gammarus roeselii
AACAGGCGCGACTACGGTGGCTGCTCCTATATGTCCATATCACCTGGTAACAGGCGCGACTACGGTGGTTGCTCCTATACGTCCATATCACATGGTAACAGGCGCAACTACGGTGGTTGCTCATATACGTCCATATCACATGGTAACAGGCGCGACTACGGTGGTTGCTCCTATACGTCCATATCACCTGGTAACAGGCGCGACTGCGGTGGCTGCTCCTATACGTCCATATCACCTGGTAACAGGCGCGACTGCGGTGGCTGCTCCTATATGTCCATATCACCTGGTAACAGGCGCGACTACGGTGGCTGCTCCTATATGTCCATATCACCTGGTAACAGGCGCGACTGCGGTGGTTGCTCCTATACGTCCATATCACCTGGTAACAGGCGCGACTGCGGTGGCTGCTCCTATATGTCCATATCACATGGTAACAGGCGCGACTACTCTTCCCCTCTCCTTTGTTAGTAGAACTAACTTCCATTGTGTCACATGGTTAGCTTTTCCGCTCCAATATTAGTTTCAAATGCTTTCAATAAATAACTTTACTTTGATAAAAAATAATTCGTTGTAAATAACCCTTGGCATATTTGCCTCAACATGTCAACACAAGCCCAGCTGTTTTCATCAGCTGACCAAACAGGGAATTCGGTCCCAGCAGATAAAAGAACCCGTAGCAGTAGCGGCAAATTTCATCATACGCTAAAATCATACTTTGTTGAACTTGTGTAAACTGAAATTATTGATCAGTAATTTAAATCTAGTAATTCAATTACATAACCATGTGTCTCCCTTGACGATGTTTCTATTCGATGTTGTCTGTTCTGTTCATACATACATATTTTCTGCTCTCTTGTGTGGTGTAGAGGCCTATAGACACAACACTTGCCGGAACTTGTGAAGAGTATCTCAGCTCCACCACCCTCCATAATCTTAGACAATCTGCAGTCAATTGCCTCGTTTTAATGTAGGAAATCACTTTTGTTCCCGTGTCGATAACTAACCGATAGATCAACTTTACGAGGGGTCGCACACTCAAATCTCCGTCTCGACTCTGCATTGAACCTAAGCTGA
This sequence comes from Gammarus roeselii, assembly GCA_016164225.1. NCBI lineage: Eukaryota > Metazoa > Arthropoda > Malacostraca > Amphipoda > Gammaridae > Gammarus > Gammarus roeselii. The sequence continues at coordinate 1,075 of SDVV010036999.1, forward strand.
ATCGAATTAGTTCACCTACTTATTACTAACTGAGGACCCCCTTCATAGCGCACGCTGATCCCTAGTTTGTGCTGGGACCGTAAACCGCACGTTTGCTTGCATTGTTTGTGATATTTTTGGTTTAACTTAGTTTAAAATCGGTAAAGCCGGTCATGAGGCCTTCAAAAGTGAGCTTCCTGGCCCCTGGCACGAACCAGGGAGCCGATGGAGAATAGAAAGAAATCCCATTTAGGAGGGACCAGCATCCCCTCCAGAGCGATGACAACCAAGATTCCAACGGCCAAGAACGTCAACCTCTGCAAGATGACCAGCGCCACCTCAGCCGAAGATGACCGGAGAGACGACCGCATCGACGAATTAACCAGGAACGTCCAGGAAATAAGGAATCTACGAAGCCAAGCGACCGGCCTCTCTGAGCAGGAAGCAAAAGTTTTTGCCGCAGAACCTAGCACCATCGACGACCGTCTAACGAGGCTCGAGGGCTATAGCAAGGCCATTTTTCTCCATTTCCGCGAACTCGTAAAGAACCAACAAACTAAAAAAAACGCAACTTACGCAAGTACCTCTACCTCTACGTCCGACGACAACTTCGACGACTCTCCACCCCACAAAAAAAAAGAGCTCAGAGGGCTGCGAGGAGGATACAATAGACGCCATTCAATGAACACACTTCGTTCAACAATAGTTATACCTTTCCCGAACACCTGAAGATCACGAAAATTTGTCCATACCGAAAATTTGTCCATACACTCTGCGAAAAAAGCTGGGCTCTTTCACTGGCCACCCAGTCCTGAGCGTCGCCACCAGCGGCGACGAAGGCTTTGCCATCAGAGTAGATACAAAACTTCAAAGTGACACAATTCTCTCCAAAACTAGACTTGTGAAAAGTCCTGCAAATTGATGCCACACCCGACTTTCTCGACAAGTTCAGAAGGAACAAATTGAGGAGTACATCACTGGGCTCGTTGAATACGAAGACTGCGTTGTCGAAGCAAAAATCGCACCACAGATCACACCGAGAAGCGACACCACCACAGCTCTAATACTAAAATTCAACTGCCCTACTCCACCTAAATATCTAGACATTCCCTTCTGCACCCCCAAAACCTAGGTTACACCATCCGAGAGACGTCCGATGCGATGTTATAAATGCCAGAAATACGGACACACAAGAGGAAACTGTGATGGTAAGCAAAGATGCTCATACTGCTCCCAAGACGACCATGATGAACGGGAAGATCCCCAGTCGTGGCAGTCCGAAGAACCGCACTGTTTTTACTGCAAAATAAACGGACACCTTGCCGGACATAGAGATTGCCCAGAGGAGGAGACGGAGGGAGCGATTCTCCAATACCAGCTAGATCACGGGGTCGGGCGACGAGAGGCTGTAGCCTCGATGCGCTCTTCCCAGAACGACCCTCATACCCAGGAGGAAAGGCCAGCACTATTCCCCACCAATTTCCTCGTAACGTTGAAAGAAAGTGGTGCAAGCAAAGTTGCCTTTTCAACTAATTCATTTATAATGATGAAGTCACTCACCGAACAACTTGGAGTAAAACCAAAATAAATCCAACGACACGGAAAGAAATATCTGGCCTATGTCGTAGAACCTGAACAATATAACGCTATACAAAAGATTACCCATATAAACAAACTCAAAGTAAACGAATTATATACACCTCCCATTACACGCCTACAACCGACCTCAGTGCTTTTGCTGAAGGTCTAGCTGAGGATTACGGAGTTACCGAAGTCCGTCAAGCAACATGGATAAAATCACCTAACGCAAGTTCTACTGCATACCAAATTACCTTCCCAGGATACGACGCACCGGAATTCATAGTAATCCCGGTTGAACATAGAAGATCCAAAACTTACGCAGTTGCAGCATGGCCCCCAATGTGCAAAAAATGCCTTGAATACGACCACGTCATCGCATACTGCCAGCCGCATACACCCCAACGTTGTCAGAAGTGCGCTGGCGAGCACGACAGAAAAGACTGCACAGCCCGCTACCCTAAATGCTACCACTGCTCATGCTACCATGAGGCAGGCGATCGCGACTGCCAAGTATACATGGACCAAAAAGAAATAACATTCACACAAAACCAACGCAGAGTTACACGAAAACAAGCCATCCAAATCTGGAAAGACGATAACCCAAATCGCCTTATTCATGCCCAAGCTGTCAAATCGTTAATTCAGCCGAGCCCCCCAGACGATATCCACACATCGTCAGGATAACATCGTAACAAGACTCCGGCACTCCTACAAGGCTGCAGTGCTTCATCACTCAACCCAGCGACCGCTCCTGTACTAGAGATGCACAGTCCCAGAAATGGTTCCTGCGGTGCTCAGGAGGACGCCGAGATGGATACATCCCCCGCAGCTGACTACGCAACAAGGTTTACTACTGTAAAAACTAAAAGACTAAGAGATGAAGAAGCCTCTGATGCTCAGGCGCCATTGAACAAGAAGATCAGTAACAACCCGCAAACAACGGCTCACCAGGACAAGAATCCAGAACTACCTCTACCTGTCCCAAACGCGGCTCTATTCGTGGAAAACCACGGCGAGAGACACGGCCCTCTGTTAAGAAACCCAACTCACGAACACGTCACCAGCGAAAACGATCACGACCTCGACGACGGCGTCTATAAAAACTACCTCGACAAACTCATACGCAAGACCTTTGAACAACCAGTCATCTCACCTGGCCCAAATAGCTCACAGTCTACACATCCACCCACGCAGACCATAAAGGCTAGCACAGAGAAGAGCGCACTCGCTCACAAAGCAAACACAAAAAGCACAAACCCTCGTCCTCCCACAAGAGCACTCGCAGTCGCGACCACAGCAATCACAGCAGACCGCCTTCTACCAAAGGCGGACACTCCCGCGAACACTCCCGACCCGGAACTCCTGGGCAAACTCAAAAACGCGAACACCACGAAAGCTCCGGCAAATCAAGCGACCACTCAAAATCGTCAAGGTCTGAGTGTGAACAGCCTTCAAAATGAACACCAAAATACTTCAATGGAACTGCCAGGGACTTGGAAACAAGAAAGACGAATTACTATCCTTAATCGCCACCCATAAACCTTTAGTGATAGGCCTCCAAGAGACCAAACTCCGAGAGAACGCCACCTTCAGAATCTCCCAATATATCATACACCGCCGGGAAGACCACATCAACGTGACTGCTCACGGCGGAGTGGCACTTATGATCCACCAAAGCGTACCTTACCTTCCCCTTCCTCTGAGGACGGAACTCCAAGCTATCGCTATAAAGATATGCATCTCAAGGCCAATAACAGTGGTATCCATCTACTCTTCACGAAGACATGACCTCTCGGATGCACTACTGACCGAATTGCTAAACCAACTGCTCTCGCCAATACTCCTCCTTGGAGACTTCAACAACTACCATGAAACATGGAGATGCGTGAGAACAGACCTCAGGGGAGTGATAATGGCTAACACCATGAGCCCTCACAATCTGGTTCTTCTCAACAACGGAAAACCCACCCGAATCTTCCCGAAGGTGAAACTGCCATCAATTTATCCATATGCTCCCCCACCCTGGCACCCCAACTCTATTGGGAAGTTTTGCCTTCAACACACGACAGCGACCATAACCCAGTCATCATATCGCTTCTCACCAACCAATCAAAAAACCCTGCCCCACAAGAACTTCGATTCAACACATAGCGTGGAACGATATGGATGACATCCCCAAAAACATTTCAGAACACGACCACGTCACCCAACTATACGAAAAGTTTCAAGCTTCAGTTGAGGCAAGCATTCCCCAATATGCCCCCCAACCTTCTTTTCTAAACCAAGGTGGTGCCGAGAGGTTCTAGAAGCAAGAGATGAGCCGACGTCCACGGTCTCTCAGGAACCGAGTAGCGTGGAAGAGGGCATCTGCTGTATACCGAAAACTTCGAATGAAGAAGAAACGTGAAAGCTGGGCTCAGTTAGTCAACACTATTAATCGAAACACCCCCTCTCCCAGGTGTGGAAAAAAAAAACGACGTTTCCAGGGAAAACCTGAGCGACCTTTTAACGTTCTTTCAGACGGAGGCAGAATTTATTCTTCCCACGCGGAAATCGCAAATAAACTAGCTTGGACTTTTAGCCAGATATCACAACCAACAAACTACACGGCTGCTTCCCAACGGGAAAAAGTCTTGAGAGCAAGTGAACATCTTGACTTTACTTCTAGAAACGAAGAGGCCTACAACAAACATTTCTCCCACCACGAACTACAATATGTTACCTAGTGACGGTTGCGACGGTGAAGTGACGCTTAACACTGCCATAGAACAAAATGTCACCTAGTGACGGTCGCGACGGTGAAGTGACGCTAAACACTGCCATTGAACAATATGTCACCTAGTGACGGTCGCGACGGTGAAGTGACGCTAAACACTGCCATAGAACAATATGTCACCTAGTGACGGTCGCGACGGTGAAGTGACGCTGAACACTGCCATCGAACAATGTCACCTAGTGACGGTCGCGACGGTGAAGTGACGCTAAACACTGCTATAGAACAATATGTCACCTAGTGACGGTCGCGACGGTGAAGTGACACCAAACACTGCCATAGAACAATATGTCACCTTAGTGACGGTAAGTTATTATGTACTCGGAGGCCGTCGTGTTGCCAGAATATTACCATGAGGGAGTGAGGCACAACGAGGAAGTGTGGCACAACGAGGGGTGTGGCACAATGAGGGGTGTGGCACAACGAGGGGGTGTGGCACACGAACTATACATTATTCATTGGAAGGACTGTTACAAAAAAGGACACTTTGAAATTTCACATTTATCCCTTTATATTTTCAAACCTTGATAGGGGGAAGCGCCAATCCTGGGGAGAAACGCAGGTACAGCAGCAAAAAGAATCTCTACCAATATGAGCTTCTTATAAATCATAGATGATTTCGTCCGCTTAACGCTTAAAAGAAAAAAATAATAATGCGATATAATCGTCGTAGAATCAAAACGTTTCACCTCGAACTTATTGTTAAAACTATTGTTGGTTTCTTCGCTAAAATCTTTTGTTCCTAACTGTACCATAGGGCGTCCATCATATCGTGTCTGCAGGGCAGTAGTAGCAATGATACCTCGCACAACAGCGCCCCGCTGGGCGTGTGCCGTGGAGCCCTAGATGATACCGCCCTCTGTAGCTCCCGGCAGGTCGTGTCTGCCGAGCAGCGCTAAGGAGAACTACATTGCCCGTCTGATCGTGCGCTGTGAAGCACTATTCTTCACCCTACAGCGCCCGTCTGGCCGTGCGCTGTGGAGCTCTGATGCATCTGATACTTCCTACGGCGTCCGTCTAGTCGTGTATGCGCTGTGGAACACTGCTACCTCGCCCTACAGCGCCCGTCTGGTCGTGCATGTGCTGTGGGACACTGATACCTCAACACACAGCACCCGTCTGGTCGTTTATGTGCTGTGGAACACTGATACCTTATCCTACAGCGCCCGTCTTAAATCCGCCGTGCAACCTACAAAACCTACTCACTGACCCCAACCTACAGAAAAAAACTGATTGGTTTCGGAAAACACACCGGACTATACAAAGCTGTCTAAACCCCAAACACCTGTGCAAGTGCGGTGGTTTCTCCACGCTATTGTGCACAGAGATAACAATACATTTACGAAGATGCGCGGTAACTCTTTACTTTCTTGTACGCGCTAGTACGCGAATATGCTACAATTGAAATATGTACTCGATTTCACCTTGACAAGACTAATCTCGTCGCACGCGAGGCCGTACGAACTTACCTGAATCAATGAGGGTCGCACCCTACGTGGAAGCCTATTATGACTCACGTTGAGGCTCCGGTGGAAGTGCGGCTTAAATAAAATCAAATCTACAGCGCCCTTCTAGTTGTGTATGTGCTGTGGAGCACTGATACCTCACCCTACAGCGCCCACCTAGTCGTGTATGCGCTGTGGAGCCCTGAGACCTCACCCTACAGCGCCCACCTAGTCGTGTATGCGCTGTGGAGCACTGAGACCTCACCCTACAGCGCCCGTCTGGTCGTGTATGCGCTGTGGAGCACTGAGACCTCACCCTACAGCGCCCTTCTGGTCGTGTATGTGCTGTGGAGCACTGATACCTCACCCTACAGCGCCCGTCTGGTCGTGTATGTGCTGTGGAACACTGATACGTTACCCTTAAGCGCCCGTAGTCTTGTGTGAGCTGTGGAGCTCTGAGACCTCACATATCAGCGCCCGTCTGGTCGCGTATGTGTTATGGAACACTGATACCTTACTTATCAGCGCCCGTCTGGTTGTGTATGTGTTGTGGAACACTGATACGTTACCCTTAAGCGCCCGGATAGTCTTGTGTGAGGTGTGAAGCTCCGAGACCTCACAAATCAGCGCCCGTCTGGTCGTGTATGTGTTATGGAACACTGATACCATACCTCTTAGCGCCTTTCTGGTCGTGTATGTGTTATGGAGCACTGATACCTTACTTATCAGCGCCCGTCTGGTCGTGTATGTGTTATGGAACACTGATCCCTTACTTATCAGCGCCCATTTGGTCGTGTGTGTAATAGAACACTGATACCAGATCTCTTAGCGCCCTTCTGGTCGTGTATGCACTGTGGAGCACTGATACCTTTTCTATCAGCGCCCTTCTGGTTGTATGTGCGCTGCGGAGCAATACCGAGCAAAGTCACCTTCACGTGGAGCTTCCCAGCGTGCGGCTGCCCCTCGACGACTTGACCTTCAAGGCCCGACGACGGGGAGGCAGCGGACACAAAACTGCGATGGGCTCCAAGGATGGAAATCTGAAGCGACGTTTAGCAATGCAAGTCACAGGGAGGGTCAGAGGGCGTATTGATTTCCCTTGCCTTTATTTTTGATGTGTTTTTTAAGAGCCGACCAACGCATTTGTGTAAATGTTCAGTATGAATGAGGTTAAAGGTAATGCATGGGTTCTCTACTCTCAGTGAGACCTCGACTGCTAAATGAGGAGTGATCATCATTTCCTGGTTGGGTTTCGTGTGCCTGCTGAAAATAAACCAGCTTGGTTCTCCGCGACACCGCGAGAAATGACAAAGAAACCCATTCACATGACAAATTTGTATGAAATTTTTATTTGGTGACATCATAGCCTCCAGATTGTTTATTTATTGCAAGCAGTCAACTGGCGGTCGTATGGAGGGGCAATTGACTAACACGCTTATGGTACTTACTTTTCGTTATACGTAATATTTACGATAAAATAGAGTCAAAAATTAATTATTTACAGCAACCGTAACTAACTTTGAGTTGCTGCTCACTAAACAACGAATGAGGAATTTCTAAATTAACATTCAAACAGAAACAAATGGATGGTAAAATTTGAACTGCGTATGGTTAGTACAAACAAAGTTATAATGAATGCCAAAAGTTATGACACGTTAAGCACTCCGCACGGAACCGAGTAGGTGTCTATTTTCTTTGAAGATTCAAGGCTAACCTTCCATTCTCTAGAACCCGTTTATGAAAAACGGTTAGCGAACTTATTCAGTTTAAATTAGGCGCTTCGTGACACGTATCGTGACGCCGAGCATAAGGTCGAGCATGGGGCCGAGCATGAGGCCGAGCGCGATGCCGAGCGTGAGGTCGAGCGCGGTGGCGAGCATGAGGCCGAGCGAGAGGTCGAGCGTGGGCCAAGCATGAAGCCGAACGCGAGGCCAAGCGTGAGGCAGAGCATGAGGCCGAGCGTGAAAACAAATCCACCAGTCATGCATCATTGACTCTAGCATAATATGCGTCACATGTTGAGTGCAGTCGATAGGCTGTCGCGAGCTTAGATCGGTCACGTGCCGCCGAGCGGGCCTCTGATTGGCTGGCAAACCTTCTGTATTATCAATGGGTGATAGCTGGATTGATGGTTGAGCAATTTCGGAATACCCGTATCCACCGCGAAATAAATCTTGGCATTGTTAATGAAGATAGCCACGTAAAGACTCAATTTAGGACACGTGAACGATTGTTTGATCTGATTTGTTTGCTCCTATCGCAGCTTTTACATGAAATCAAAGTGAACAAAATGTCCGGGTGCATAGGTTTACCAACATACGTCCGGATGCATAGGTTTATCAGCATACGTCCGGGTGCATAGGTTTACCAACACATGTCCGGGTGCATTGGTTTGCGAACACATTCAACAATCTGCCCTTAGAGTTTAATTTGTTGTTCACTTTATTCAATCTAATACATGGCTCAGGAATATGCATTACACGTGTTGTGATATTTGTCTGTGAATTAGTCGATTTATTCGTTGAAAGGAAGGGTCTTTGCATGACATCAAGGGGTTAAATCATTTGAGGGAATACGAAATACCTATACAATTTAGATACTCCTAATTGCTGTATTTTTTGCGTATCCTCCTCGAAAGAGCTTATCCTTCTTCCTGCATTCAATAGATACTGTTTGTCGTTGCGGTTTATAAGTTTACTTTAACATATTTCGTTGGTTGAATGTTCGTTATCATTGGTCGCACTTCCGAAAAATTGAGATAAATACGTCGCTTTTCAAGTGTTGATTTGATAAGTACCTCCAGTGAGGTTGTAAGTCTTGATGTACGTGAATACGCACCGCCTTCTCCTCCTGCGTGACTGCAATTTCATACATGGATACATGTACATGAGTGCCCGTGCGTACACTCGTACGACAGGAATGACAGGATCAAACTTCAAAAGCAACGTCTGTATTCCACTGTCAGTGCATGGGGAGGTTTTCGTCCGCTAATCTGTTAACGAAGGTAGGTCGAGATCATTCCCCCTCATTTGTTAGCCTTTTTACCAGTGATAATTCGCTCTATTGGTCCTCATAAGCAGTATTGTAAACACATTGCGTGTTTTTAAGATATGGTTCTTGTAAGCCAACATCAAGTGAATAAAAATGTCGTATTCATGTTCAAAGGGTGACAATCCATTCACCTTGCCATTTTTTGCTTATCTAATCAATTGGGAACGAGCGCTTGTTGATGTATTAACACGTTTCAAAATCGAGGATATATTTTCAAGGAGTTTGTTTGCAAAAAATTAACTAGCAGCTGAACATTCTAACAACAATATCAAAAACCGGCAATAACACGCAATAGTATCAGCGGTTCCCTGCACTAATGAGGGAGCTTGTCCATGTTCACTACGTCTAGGAGGGACGTCAACCCCACCCCTCTCCATTGCCTAGTACGGTCCTAAATACCGACCCATCTTGAACGCTGAAGCCCCTCACGGTTTGTGCAAGGTCATGTTTTCCAAGTACATCGTTTACCCCATGAACCAGGTAATTAAAGCTACGCATGACTTGCAGGCGGGCCGTGGAACATTTTTTCCCCTTCGTTAGGGTAAAAATGGGAAGAAGGTTGGTGGCTGCTGCTACCTGAGGAGGGAAACAAGGCGGCGGAGGCAAGGAGGTGGTATCTATGCAACCTCCTTGGACGGAGGCCCCGACAAAACTGACTGATGACTTATCGTCGCCTGATGGTTGGCCAGCGGTTGACTGACGATGGGAATAACTGAGTTGGTGTGGGGTAACCATTCATTCCAAGGCCGTTAGGGGCGAAACAACAGCCATTAGAATATTATCGTCAGGTTCGGTGCATTGTTGTGGCAAGCCAGTGAAGATCCATTCAAAGTAAAAGCCATACAAAGGAGCGTTCATCCTGCTCTTGTTGTTGTGATTGCAGAAGAAGAATCTAATTATAGGACCTTTTGTTGCAAGAAGAGATTGTGGAGCAAAGAGCCTTTTTATGAATTGTTAGTCACAGAAAGCTAATAAGCACTTACG
>SDVV010037000.1:0-10887 GCA_016164225.1 Gammarus roeselii
GACTTCCTTGCCCTAACATTTGGGTAGGATTCGGCCAAAAGCTAATATCCATTTGAGCCAGTCATGTGAGGAAATGAACAGCTCTTGGAAAAAGCTCATCCGGAAACATTCTTTCCAATTGTGCAAAACCTCGCGAGAGTTTATTAGACGACGAAAGTTGAGAAGAAAAATAACTAAAAGCATAAAGACAGAGCAGAACAGGCATAAAATGAAAAGAACTAGTTTAATCACGAAGAAGAGTTAGAGAACAGCTTAGTTACTTCGTTTCAACGTATCTCATGGGACGCTCCGTTATTGCTTACGTTATTAGGAAGGAAAATCTAGTGTATCAGCTGATATTGATCAGCGTCCATCATGATATCGTAAGGCATAGATGATGGCTCATGCCGCAGTCCTTATTGATGTTTTAAAAAAATTGATGTATGTAGGTGTTTGACTAGACTTGTACCTCTTCAAGTATATCAACAGGTCATTGGTCTAGCCCAGTTTCGTAGATGAAATTAACAAAGCAGGGGTCTCTGATGAGCTCGATTTGGCTGGCAGTGGAAACTGTTGAATGGGTGCGCCACGTCAAACAAAGCAGGGGTCTCTGATGCTCGATTTGGCTGGCAGTGGAAACTGTTGAATGGGTGCGCCACGTCAAATTGCAAACGAATGAGGAGCGGGTTTCTGGTTAGAATGCAGACCGCTCCTCTCATTAGTTGTGTAGCCACCTTGACTCTTTTCCTATTATTGTTGTTATTGTTATTTCTGTTGTTATTGTTATTTCTAAATCAGCTACCTGTTTTCTTTCCACCTCATTTTTTTATAATTCGTCTAACTAAGAATCTATCTTTCTTATTTACAGTTTGTTTTATAAAATTCGTCTCGAAACTAAATGTTTCTTGTTATCATTTGTACTTCCCTTCACCTCTCATTACCCCCTTCAAAGTGAGACGGGGGAATGCCCAGGGTAGTCCAGCTTCCTCCGCCATCCTTTCTATCCCTAATCAATACACGTTTGCCAATCAATGGCGGTGTTTCCACTGGCAGATGCAACTGGAAACTAACAGCTGCTGTGTCGAGTGCAACTGTATGCGGTAGCGGCTGCAATGCAGCCGTGGGCAAAGAAACGTTTGACTGAGGCACCCGGAGGCACCCGAGTTGTAGGATGCCTCCATCTGCCCTGGGGTATACTTCACACGGTGTCTGAATACTTTAATTCATGGATTCAGGGTTTCAATATGATAATTTTTATGTAATCTTAGTAATAGAAGTGCTTCATCCTCATGATATGCTCTAACAGAAGTATTGTTAAAGATATTGTCAACCCAGTGTACTGCTTCTTTACCAAATTTCAGCGTCGTCTGAACTGCATATTTCCATAAACAACACGATTTACCCTTCGATCCGATTATACCTGGATGACTTTTCAGCTCACCTATGCATACTTTTCCGTCCAAATTATGAATAAATCGATTTTCTAAATTTAGAGATTGCGATACACAGAGTAAATTGCGCATTCTAGAATGATGTGGTGTGTATTCATGAATAGACATTCACGATTACGCAAACTACAGAGCCTACGCGCGTACTGTGGTTAAAGAACATCTATTGAGAGGCGAAATGAGGGCCCCGCAAATAGGATTATTAGACGCATTCAGAACTCGATGAAGATCGGATCATTTTAGTATCTGAAGAAAAGTTTAGGTATATATTGTTTATTATCAATAGCTTTCAGTTGACATGTCAAACAATCTGAAGTGACCTTCCACGCAGTCCGTCATAATTTTATCAGATTTACGACATTATGGAGCTCAGCAACCCGAATTAATAACAGTTCTATTGCATCGTTTTTCTCTAACCTAGCCAGAGAGCTGAGGGGGAACCTATCACACTGTGTGTTTTTCTTGCCTGCTATAGGAAGGCTTTTACTCACTGCAGGTCCTGAGTACAGCTTCAGTGTGATGTAGCCGCCAGGCTTATACGCTGCAGCTACAGGGCTCATTGGGCTTGCTACACTCACTGTGGGCTTCCACTAGAGCTTTGGGGTACTGTGGGCTGGCTTGTAAACGCTGTAGGTCCCTCACTACGGCTTCAGGGCGCTGTTGGTTGCGTTCCACATACTGTAGGTGCTAACCACAGCTACAAGACGCTGGGCAGGCTCGGCACAATGGGGGGTCCTTGCAACAGCTGTAAGGCGCTGTAGAGGAGGCCCACACACAGTGTGTCCTCACCACAGCTAGAAAGCTCTGTGGGCAAAGCCCTACAAAGTGTAAATCCTCACTTCAGCTACGAAGCACTGTGTGAAAGACCTTACACGGTGTGTGTCCTCACTACAGCTACAAATCACTGTGGGAAAGGCCTTATACAGTGTGTGTCATCACTTTAGCTACACGGCGCTGTGTGGCAGGCTCTACGCAGTGTGGGTCCCCACTATAGCTACAAGGCGCTGGGTAGCAGGCTCTACACAGTGTGGGTCCTCGCTAGAGCTACAGGGCGAGAGGGGAGGAGGAGCAGGCTCATAGGAGTGTAGGCTTTGCTTCATCTACAAGGCATGCATAGCAGACCTTATACTATGTGTGTCCTCGCTTAACTACATATCGCTGATACGGCAGGCTCTACACCACGTGGGTCCTCGCTAGGGCTACTAGGCAGTGTAGAACAGGCTCTACACAGTGTGGGTCCTCCTCAAAACAGTTACAGGATGCTGTGGGGAAGGCTCTACAAAATGTGGGCCCTCATTACACCTACAGAGAGCTGTGGGACAGGCTTACACAAAGCCTGTCCCACAGCTCTGTGGGCCAAGCTCTACAGACTGTGGGTTGGGTCCTCAATAAACAGCTCGAGGGCACTGGTGGATGGGGTGAGGGGGCGGGTTACCCCCGGACGAGGGAGAGGGGGATAGCAGGAAACGGGGACTAGCGTTACCGGCGCAGCTGCTGAAGAGTACCTCAGTCGGGGTGGAGAAGGGGGCTGGTTGGTAAAACAGTCCACAATGGACAAGTGAATGAAATTAGATTAGATTCTGCAGCTAACGTTTAATTAGAATCACGACAATAATCCCCTGATATTTCCAGCGACTCTGAATATGAAAGAAAATCTTGTTCCAATTCTATTAAGTTTTCTGTGCTCTAAATCTTTGTATTCACGCTTATCAACTGTTAATTAAAGAGGGCCCAAAGTTCGGTTCCGACAACCCCTCTAAGCCAACCCCCCTGGGGTTTGCATGAGAAAGTTATCGACTTTCGTATAAAGAAATCTGTACGCTGCAGATGTTTTCCCCTGGGTTGCATTTATTTTTTTAGATTCCACCAACACCCAGGATGAGGTTATTTCATGCGAAACACAGGATATGCCAATGTTCGATCACGCAGAAAGTGCAAAAAAACACGTTTCAATATATTTTATTTCACCGCATTGAGTTGTTGCCCCGCTGACTTCAAGATGACATCTAAGACTGTCGAGCTGGTAGGCGTCTAAGAGGTTTCGGTCATTGACTCCATAAAGCGGGTCATATTATCTTCAATAGTTTGAAGTACCGGCCGGTCAGAAGAGACAAAGGATACTCGTAATACTACTATTAGCATTCATTATGAAACTAAAGTAACAATTACGACATTGCAACCAACAAAACCATACTTGTGGTCGAACAAGTTGCCCTGTCGTCATATACATGAGTTCAAAAAAAGTTTAATAATTGTCGTATCAAGAATATGGCGTTATCACTCGTTTCATGGCATCAAACCAAATAGATTATTTGGCGCCCTCCAGCTCGACCAGCAGTGATGCCATGTTGTGATCAGCTGTGGACAAGATTTATATTATTACAACTTTTTTATGTTTTTGAACGTGCGTCCATGACCTTATCAGCTAAACACGACTCGTTTACCTCAGTTATGTTCAAAATAACGTACGGTGAACCGCTGGCACAGCTAAGGTTGATTAAAAAAACACCTTGATGGTGGTTTATGTTTATTGGATGTATGTAGGGGTTTGACTCTGCATGTGTCGTTTCAAAAATTAGTAAATTGCATTGCTTCAGTCACTCATGAAAATACAATTAACATGGCGGGAGTTTTCTTATTTGCTTGGTTCCGCTGCAAGTGGAAACTGTGTGTGAACGGGTGCGCTGCGGCTTAGGTCAAACTCAAAAAGGAACGGATCTGTGACCGGGAGTCAGACGTGGATCGCTCCTCTCATTTGTATGGCGTGCCCACCTTGAGCGTCCTTTGTGCTCCCTCCTTCGAGAGATGGCCCGAGGCGCTGTTAGGAGGCTGGAGAGGATGGACCTCTGACTCAACCATGACTCGGTGTTGTGGGTCAGTTCCGCACAGACCACTCCACAGCTGTTTAACCCTTATCGGACTCTTCTTCCACTCCCAGAACGATTCAGATGACCTACTCACTCTTGGGTCCGTACTACATTCCCCTATGGCAGTGATGTGTTCAATACAGAATCCGTTACATTTTCCCATTACGTTGTATGATTTAGGATTTTCATGATTTAACATTTATTTAGGTATGATGACATGTTGATAAAATAACAGAAATATCAGAATGCACAGATGATACGTACCAAGTCTTCGTCAGCGTGAGCTGTTCTGAAGACAACATGTGCTACTTAGGTGAATTTAATATTAACTTATAACTAGGGTTGAGCAGTAAGGACCAACCGATGGACATTGTTAGAGGACATCCTCTACTCTCCACTTTTCAATATGTCGAGACAGATGCAAGCATCACATTGGACCATTAATTTCAAGAAAAATTCGCAGAGTAAATCGGATCACCGACGTTTACTTTATCATGACTATTCACTGTTTCAACTGTCATTTACTAAAAAGTTTGAGAGCAAAAAATGGTCGACATGAGGTTGTCTATTACAATACTCACACATTGTTTGGCGTGCGATGACACCAATTTGAAACTAACTGCATAGTTAGCATGACATATTAACATATGCACACGGGAAAGAAATATTTCAATGAGTCATGATCGATTGGTGCAATAAATGAACTGATTTCTACATGAACAAGATAATTGGTAATTTGAGCATGTGAGGCGAGAAAAAAATAGACTGCAAACATCTATAAGATAAAACTGATGAAACATGAGAAAGTTGACACGGTAAATTGCATAGCAGAAGTAAATTACAATTCAAGAATTTCTGCACGTACAAGTTCAAACAGGTATAATTTTCGTTTACGTTTAAAGGTAGCAATACTTCTGCCCGTCCTTACATCTATGGTAACCGAATTCCAGGTTTTAGCAGCTCTGTATTTTAAAAAATAGTCTGGACTGTGTTGACGAGCTTCGGATAATTTGCAAATCCGCATTGTTGCGAAGATCATACAAAGGATTATTTCTAACGAAAAAAACGTTATCAATGTAATTTAAATGATTCAGAGCTGTGCAGACAAACACCGCAGCGGAAAAGTTGATGGTGTGACAGTGGGAGAATGTTCCATTGGCAAAAGAGAGGCAACGTGTCATCACGTCTGCTAGCATGTGATAGTGTTCTGATGGCACGCTTTTGACTATGAACAATAGGTCTGAAGTTTGTTTTGTAGGAAGACGCATACACGTTTACACAATACGTCAGAAAGGAATGAATAATGCTATAGTACAAAAGACTTTTAGCAGGAGTCATAAGACAATTTCTAATTTTGTAAAGGATGCCACACGATTTGGATAATTTACTGGCAACAAATGAGACGTGATTTTTCCAGTTAAGTCTCTGATCGACTATTACACCGAGAAACTTTGTTTTTGCTTCATATGCCACCTGTTGACCGTTCATTTATGCAATTAAGAAGTGCAGAAGGAAATACTCATGTAATGGATCTAGGCACTGAAATTCGCCCAACACTGCTTGGTGGTCGCTGGTCCCACTCCTTTGTCCCGCATCTCACTATATTACGATCATCTGTTCCACTACTTTATCAGCCCCGTATCATAGTCCCTAATGGTCCTCTCTCCCACTTCCTTTCAAATTATTTCAACCCCTTCAATTGTATTCACCTCTTTCCAACTCCCTTGTTTTTCCAGTATCCCGCATCTTTACTCATGAGCTATTCCACTCCTTCACCAAGTAGGCTTAGGTAGGCAGTGCATGCCCGCATATGGTTGTCAGCTTGCTCTGCGCTTGGCTCAGACATCTAAGGTCTTTCTTATCCTCCCTATACCTTATGTGTTAACAGGGTAAAATTGAGGTGTGAATACCAAAGCCATTTGCACGAAGAAGGCGGTACAGGCCGTCGCACTTACGAATCCCTGACAATCGGTTACGCAAAACCAATTTCATCTAGAAGAAGGAAGCTGCTCTAGTTTGAGTTGTTTGGCTCCTGCATTCAGCTTAAGCCCGTGTAAGAAGAAGCTGTCCGAGGTCGCTGTCTCACAACCCATTCACATTTGTCGTACAGGACAACTCCCCAAGTTTCACGTTAGAACTCCGGTGGAAATTAACCCCTTAACCTAATTTAATCTAATCACGTTGATTTTTTTTAGTCTACGTCGGATTGATTGTCACTGTATGTTCTTTTGCTTTTCTAGGAAGAGAAGTTGGCGGATTCTTCCTCATTTCTTCTTAAACAAGCACTTCCGCAGGAGGCGGCTTGCATGGATGTCCCTTCCTAGCATCTTTTAAAGGTTTAATATTCTTAGAAGTGGCTGAACATCGTGTTGGAAAGTATAAGGCTGGTACAAATCTTTTAATCTTCCAACGATTCTATACTTGATGCAAAAGTTGCATTTGACGGCGGTTGGCGAGTGCTGATGCTTGGTTAGCATCTTGCTTGGTATTGGATTATATTTTGCTATTCTTGCGATCGGATACAATTTCATGAAACTAATTACAATTTGTAAGTTACCTATTGCCGTTTATATATCTAGCGCTCATTAAAAACTTTATAAATACACTTTAAACGCCATCGGAGTGATCATGAATAATGGTAACAAATTTTTTGGAAAGCGTTTCCCACTCCATAAAAGGCATTATTTATTCTCGTATAGAGTTACCAAAGAATAGAATAAGCTTCCGTGGGAAGCAGCGGAACAACTGAAACCTGCAAGCCACGACTCGAGCGAGTTTCTACCAGAATCGTCGTTATTCAGCCTCCGTGTGAAGACGCCACAGAAACACTGCCCAGGATTCGTGTCAGCGTGATAGATTAAAAACGGTGTCTAGCATTGACACCAGTATGGATAAAATTGTGCCCGGCGTTGGCGCAAGCACCGTTAGAATGGTGCTCGGCGTTGGCTCCAGCACCGTTAGAATGGTGCCCGGCGTTGGCGCCAGCATGGTTAGAATGGTGCCCGGCGCCAGCACCATTAGAATAGGGCACGGAGTTGGATCCTACTCGTTGCAAAACGGTGTCCAGCAATAACACAAATCACCATTGGTTTAACGTGGAATGAAATTGAATCATTCTCAAGTAGACATCGTTGGTTGAAGGATTCCTATACAGCTGCTCAATTGAGTATTCTCGAGTATTATAGTTAAATGCTATTTCATACTACAACCTCTCCCTTTCTTGGTCCTTTTCTAAAGAGAATGCACAGGAACCTGATGTTCTATCTGACGTTCTACTTAAACCCATTACACGGCAATTTCTTTGGTCCAAAAGCCCCGTCGTTGCCTTCAAATACTTGTAAACATTACTAAACAGCAATACTTATAAGGATTGATAAATTTCACGCCCTTTGTATGGCTCACTAAGGCTTCCGTCAGAGCTCCGATGCAGATGAACCCCTAGATCTAATCTAACCCAACACTTCAACAGACTCTCAAACAACATTTGTTAATGCCACACCACTTTAGTTATGTTTAGTTCATGTACAGTGGTGTCGGTGAATATTCTAAGAAAAATATAGCGTTGCAAATAACGTCAGTGCAGAATAGACGATAGCTTTATTAAAGGGATTAGGTTTCTGATGATCTACAGATCAATGCATTATGAGGGTTCCGATCGTCGATGATGTGTTCATTGAATAATACAGATTGGGAATGACACTTGGTATTTTGTAACGCCCATCCAGTGAAGCCGTCACACACTTGTCATCGTGTAACGACTGTCCAGTGAAGCCGTCACACACTTGTCATCGTGTAACGACTGTCCAGTGAAGCCGTCACACACTTGTCATCATGTAACTGCTGTCTAGTGAATCCGTTACACACTTGTCATCATGTAACTGCTGTCTAGTGAATCCGTTACACACTTGTCATCATGTAACAGCTGTCTAGTGAAGCCGTTATACACTTGTCATCGTGTAACGACTGTTCGGCAAAGCCGTCACACACTTGTCATCATGTAACAGCTGTCTATTGAAGCCGTTACATACTTGTCATCGTGTAACGACTGTCCGGTGAAGCCGTCACACACTTGTCATCATGTAACAGCTGTCTAGTGAGGCCGTCACACACTTGTCATCATGTAACAGCTGTCTAGTGAAGCCGTCACACACTTAGCATCGTGTAACGACTGACCGGTGAAGCCGTCACACACTTGTGGTCGTGTAGCGACCGCCGGTGACGCCGTCACACGCTTGCGTGTATAAGAACTATAGAAAAGTACTACTTGTGTGAAGATTTCACACTTTACAAATATCGGATGACGTCCATGGTGGTCGTCTCTGTTACAAATATGTATTCAATTAAGTATTTGTAAAATCAATTACACGGCTCCAAATGAAAGTTGTTAAAGTCGCTGCTAAGAAAGTACAAATGCTCTTAATTAATCGTTTGGGTAAAGGAACGGATTAAAAAAAACTAACGGGTAGCGTTTTTAGTATTGCAACCCACTCGAGACCCCTTGCAAGAGGGTGGGAGGCTGTCCCCACTCGTTTGGGTGACCTCCTCAACCCACACAGTGCTGTCACTTGAGCCCTTAACGCATGGGTTGCTCGTGTTTCAAGCGTGTCCTGGCATCTTGCTTCGCCTTGCAGACTAGCACTGCGATAACAGAATTGTAACTGAGCGACAGTTTTCCTGAACAGCATCAAAAGCAATGGCACGCCCAACATTGTTGGAAAAGGGGGCAATTACCCCACAGCGTGAGGGGTATTCTTAACAAATATGTGCACTCACGCATAATTTAATATTAGTTTAGCACACTTTCAATGGGCGGGCACGGTGTCAAGCCAGACGGTGACTGCTGTAAAATCGTCTATTTTCAGCGTAGCCACCTTCTGAATGATAGCATGCTTGCATGGGACGTCACAAGCTCTCTCCATCAAGAAAGTTATTGGGTATTTCCTATCGTCAAATCGTTGTCGCCTTGACGGATGATCAAATGTTTATAATATGGATTGCTTCATATTTAATTCTATTCCTGTATCATTTTACTGTGACAATTAATATTTTCTCTAACTTTAATAATCTATAAATTAGGCTTGCGGTAAATTATTAAGTATATGCTCCAAAAGAGATGCCCTACAACCAGGTGTTGTGGAGAGGTTAACTTTTCGTTGCGCAGAATTCATGGGAAAACTCCCTGTGCCTTGGCTTAAACGGTCTCGGATTTGAGCGGTTGGCAAATCGATTATTCTGAGAACAAACTTATCGAAAAAAACTCAACGAAGTCGAGTGGTATGGAAATTATTCTCAAGGAAAGGAGTTGACTCTGATCGTATTCGGCTGATGAATGAATGAATAAGCATTGCTCATAGTCATCTGCATGAATAATTGGGTCGCCATATCCCTGAATAGCATCTCTCTTCTAGTACTGCCTTTTACGACACCATTCATATTATTATTGTTTCTTATCTATAAACTTTGAAATGTTTGCTTTTTCCACATAGAAATGACTTTCCATGTTATGACAAAATACAATCATTTCATTTCAAGCCCTGTTGTTTTAAATCCGTTCAGCTGTCCCCAGCCAGCGTCCCTAAGCAAGGGTCCATCAACAACCCTACCCCTCATTCGTCCCTCGAGACAATGGAGGGGGCTTTTTGCTGTTTCATCCCTCCCCGTTCAGACAAAGGCTTCTGTTGGAGCAGGGCTCGGGTTGCAGCATGTGAGAGGGCGTTGGGTGACGGCAAGGGACTGATACACAGAGTGCGTGTGACGATAACGGATACACAGTGCGTGTGCTTGTATACGATGCATACACTAATATACACTGCATAACTGTTTACAAATAAACAGTGCGCAATGACGACTATTCCCAGCACCACCTGCACCGACGACCACTGCACCGTCGACCATTGACTGCACTGCCGACCCTGCACCGTCGACCATTGCACCGACGACCACTGCAACCTCAACCGATGCACAGTTGACCACTGACTGCACTTTTGACCACTGCACTGTCGGCCACTGACAACTGTCGACCAATGCACCGTCGACCGCTGCACCGTCGACCATTGCACCAACGACCACTACACTCTCGACCGATGCACCGTTGACCACTGACTACACTTTTGACCACTGCACTGTCGGTTACTTACTACTGTCGATCAATGCACCGTCGACCGCTGCACCATCGACCATTGACTGCACTGTCGACCCCTGCATCCTCGATAATTGCACCAACGACCTCTGCACCTTCGACCATTGCACCGATGACCACTGCACCGAAGACTACTGCACTGTCGGCCATTGGCTGCACTGTCGACCATTGCACCGACGACCACTGCACCGTCCACAATTGACTGCACTGTCGACCCTTGCACCGTCAACCTTTGCCCCGACAACCACTGCACCGACGACCACTGCACCGACGACCACTGCACCGTCGACCACTGCACCGTCGACCAATGCACTGTTGACCACTGACTGCACTGTCGTCCACTGCGCCGTCGGCCACTGACTACTGTCGACCACTGCACCGTCGACCAATGCACTGTTGACCACTGACTGCACTGTCGTCCACTGCGCCGTCGGCCACTGACTACTGTCGACCA
>SDVV010037001.1:0-10887 GCA_016164225.1 Gammarus roeselii
CCATCCCATGCTGGCCACACGTTCCTTCTCTTACACCATCCCATGCTGGCCACACGTTCCTTCTCTTACACCATCCCATGCTGGCCACACTTTCCTTCTCTTACACCATCCCATGCTGGCTACACGTTCCTTCTCTGACACCATCCCATGCTGGCCACAAGTTCCTTCTCTTACACCATCCCATGCTGGCCACACGTTCCTTCTCTTACACCATCCCATGCTGGCCACACGTTCCTTCTCTTACACCATCCCATGCTGGCCACACGCTCCTTATTTTCAAGTTTCCAATTATTTTGTTCATGTGGACAGCAGTTTATTTATTGCACCCATCTATTATGACTCATTGAAATGTATTTGTCATGTGCATGTGTAACATGTCCTGCTAACATGTTGTTACTTTCAATATGTCTGTCTTGGTGTGTCAAACAATGTGTAAGTAACGTATAGACAATCTCATGTTGAACATCCTCTATTCTCATTTTTTTTTATTAAATGTACGTTGAAACAGCAAATTGTCATGAGTAAGTAAAAGTCTGCGACACTACTTACTTTGCTTATTTTTCTTCATATAAATAGTCCAATGTAACGTTCTCGTGTGTCGCTAAATATATATAAATGGAGAGTAGAGAATGTTCTCCAAAAATGTCCATCCGTTGTTGGGATATGGAGGTAAACTCACTACCCAACCTTAGTTATAACTTGTTATTATGTCTATCTTAATAGCAGATGTTGTCTTCAGAACAGCTCACGCTGACGAAGACTTGGTACCTATCATCAGTGTATTCTGATATTTCTGCTATTTCGCCAACTTGTCTTTATTTCTAAATAAATTTTAAATCCATAAAAAAATCTGGAATCCCTACAGTGAGGCTCATAGTGAGACTCATAGTAAGGCTCATAGGGAGACTCATAGTGGGGCCTATAGTGAGGCTCATTGTAAGGCTCATAGTGAGACTCATAGTGGGGCCTATAGAGAGGCTCACAATGGGGCTCATAGTAATGGTCATAGTGAAACTCATAGTGGGGCCTATAGTGAGGCTCACAGTGGGACTCATAGTGGGGCCTATAGTGAGGCTCACAATGGGGCTCATAGTTAGGCTCATAGTGAGACTCATAGTGGGGCCCATAGTGAGGCTCACAATAGGGCTAATAGTTAGGCTCGCAGTGTGACTCATAGTGGGGTCTATAGTGAGGCTCACAATGGGGTTCATAGTAACGCTCATAGTAAGACTCATAGTGGAGCCTATAGTGAGGCTCACAATGGGGCTCATAGTAAGGGTCATAGTGAAACTCATAGTGGGACCTATAGTGAGGCTCACAGTGGGACTCATAGTGGGGCCTATAGTGAGGCTCACAATGGAGCTCATAGTTAAGCTCATAGTAAGACTCATGGTTGGACCTATATTGAGGCTCACAGTAATGCTCATAGTGAAGCTCATATTGTGGCTCATAGTAAGGGTCATAGTGGGGATCATGATGAACTCATTGTGGAGCTCATAGTGGAGCTCGTATTGGGGCTCATAATTGGTCGTATTGTGGGCTCATAGTGATGCTCATAGTAGGGCTCATAGAAGGCTCATAGGGGGGCTTACAGTGGGCTTATAAGGGGCTCATAACGGGGCTCATATTGGAGCTTATAGTGGAGCTCATAGTGTGGCTTATAGTGGGGCTCATAATGGGTCTTATTGTAAGCTCATAGTGGGGCTCATAATGGGGCTGATTGTAAGCACATAGTAGGGCTCACAGTGATGTCATAGTGGGGCTTATAGTGGGCTAATAGTTGGCTCATAGTGGGGCTCAAAGTGGGGCTCATAGTAGGGCTCATAGTGGGGAGCATAGTGGTGCTCTTAGTGGGGCTCATAGTGGGGCTCATAGTGGGGTTCACAGTGAGACTCATAGTGGGGCTCCTAGTGGGGCTCATAGTGGGCTCATAGTATGGTTCATAGTGAAGTTCATAGTGGTGGTTATAGTATATCGTCAAGTTGGGCGCATATTTGGACTTATCGTGGAGCTCATAGTTTGGCTTACGGTTGGGCTCTTGTGGACTCATAGTGGGGCTCATAATGAGCCTCCTACATAGTGGGGCTCATAATGGGCCTTTTACATATTGGGGCTCATAATGGGCCTCCTACATAGTGGGGCTCATAATGGGCCTTCTACATAGTGGGGCTCATAATGGGCCTCCTACATAGTGGGGCTCATAATGAGTCTCATAGTGGGGCTCATAATGGGCCTCCTACATAGTGGGCCTCATAATGAGCCTCATAGTGGGGCTCATAATGGGCCTCATAGTGGGGCTCATAATGGGCCTCCTACGTAGTGGGCCTCACAATGAGCCTCATAGTGGAGCTCATAGTGTTCCGCTCTCAGTCGTGTCTTATAGGCGTGCCTTTTAAAGTTGTATTTTTATGACCACCCAAATGTGTGGTTCATGTGATGGTCTGACCGCGTGACCTGTTTACGCTCATCACTGATTTGCCTTGAGCAGCTCGAGCAAGTCCAACAGCTGATCACGCTCAGGATAGCGTAGTGCAATCCCTAGAAGCTGGACAATGTAGCGTATTGTTATTGGACCTGTTTGAGCAAACGAATAATATTTAGTCTCTTGCAAAGCAGAAACATAAACTAATTTTTGAATTTTTATAAAATATCCGCTTACTAAAGAAGAGCGTAGTCTTGTGTGCGAGGCGAATAGATTGTATGTTGTTTAATACTCAATTGCTTCTATACAATTAATGTTACAAAATACAATTCAAGTGTTACGGCTGTAGTCAAGGTATTTAAACTACGAGCAGGTGTTCCGGACACTGTCGTTGATAGACGACCGCCAGCTTGACGTAGTCCACCCTCCAACATGTTACTGCATGTTCAGAGCAACTTGGTGGTTGTATTTAGCATTGGGTGTCCTTAGTTGCCCATAAGCATTGCTAGCTTTCAAATTATGATGACAGTCAATAACCAATGCACCGGAATAAAAAAAAGCATATCGATCGATTTCAATGACCAGCCGACATCCGTTCTTTTCTGACGCCGAAAAAAAAACGGTCGCAACCGCTATTCTTCTGGAAAAGGGAAACTGTCTAGCACACAGTGCAAGACATTGTGCTAGGCGTTGTGCTAGACAGTTTGCTAGACAGTGCGTAGGACAGTGTTTTAGAAAATGTGTTAGACAGTGTGCTAGACATTGTGCAAGACAGAGTGCTATGATAGTGTGCTAGACAGTGTGCTAGACAGTGTGCAGGATAGTGTGCTAGACAGTGTGCTATACAGTATGCTAGACAGTGTGCTAGACAGTGTGCAAGATAGTGTGCTGGACAGTGTGTTAGACATTGAGTCCCTCTACGGCTAGCTTAACTGAGAAGTTCCTGTGATCGTATGAGCCTGTGACCGTACAAGCCTGTGATCGTATAGGCCTGTGATCGTACAAGCCTGTGATCGTACTAGCCTGTGATCGTACAAGCCTGTGATCGTACAAGCCTGTGATCGTACGAGCCTGTGAACGTACAAGCCTGTGATCGTACAAGCCTGTGATCGTACAAGCCTGTGATTGTACAAACCTGTGATCGTACAAACCTGTGAGCGTATGAGCCTGTGATCGTACAAGCCTGTGATCGTACAAACCTGTGATCGTACAAGCGTGTGATCGTAAAAACCTGCGATCGTATAAGCCTGTGATCGTACAAGCCTGTAATCGTGCAAGCCTGTGATCGTACAAGCCTGTAATCGTACATGCCTGTGATCGTACAAGCCTGTAATCGTACAAGCCTGTGATCGTACAAGCCTGTTATCGTACAAGCCTTTGAATCTGGATTGAAGGGCACTCATCGCTCACAAAATATTGTTCAATTAAAGACAGCCCAAGTGGGCCAAGATAATACTCCTCATAGGTGAGGCCCATACTGTGCTTCATATTGTTTCAAGCGGTACCTCATGGGTGTGCCTCATAGGTGTGCCTCATAGGTGTGCCTTATAGGTGTGCCTCATAGGTGTGCCTCATAGGCGTACCTCATAGGTGTGCCTCACAGGTGTGCCTCATAGATGTGCCTCATAGGTGTGCCTCATAAATGTGCCTCATAGGTGTGCCTCATAGGTGTGCCTCATAAGTGTGCCTCATAGGTGTGCCTCATAAGTGTGCCTCATAGGTGTGCCTCATAGGTGTGCATCATAAGTGTGCCCCACAGGTGTGCCTCATAGGTGTGCCTCACAGGTGTGCCTCATAGATGTGCCTCATAGGTGTGCCCCATAAGTGTGCCTCATATGTGTGCCTCATAGGTGTGCCTCATAAGTGTGCCTCATAGGTGTGCCTCATAGGTGTGCCACATAAGTGTGCCTCACAGGTGTGCCTCATAGGTTTGCCTCATAGGTGTGCCTCATAGGTGTGCCTCATAGGTGGGTCACATAAGTGTGCCCCATAGGTGTGCCACATAGGTGTGCCTCATAGGTGTGCCTCATAGGTGTGCCTCATAGATGTGCCTCATAGGTGTGCCTCATAGGTGGGCCTCATAGGTGGGCCTCATAGGTGTGCATCACAGGTGTGCCTCATAGGCGCGTCTTTCTGGTGTGCCTAGTAAGTGAGCCAAGGTCGAACGACTGAATGCTAACTACGAGGCTCATAGTAGACCTCTTAGTAGGCTCATAGTAGACCTCTTAGTAGGCTCATAGTAGACCTCTTAGTAGGCTCATAGTAGACCTATTAGTAGGCTCATAGTAGACCTCTTAGTAGGCTCATAGTAGACCTCTTAGTAGGCTCATAGTAGACCTCTTAGTAGGCTCATAGTAGACCTCTTAGTAGGCTCATAGAAGGCCTCTTAGTAGGCTCATAGTAGGCCTCTTAGTAAGCTCATAGTAGGCCCCTTAGTAGGCTCATAGTAAACCTCTTAGTTTACCTATTAGTGTGCATCATAGCGTCTCAGAATACCAATGTGTGCCTCTTATTATGGCTCAAAGGTGTGTCTGGTAGGAAGGATATCCTTTGAAGTATTTTAATCTTATTTGTGAGATGGGAAGTTCGAGTTACTCACTAAGCTCTGTCCACGATATGACACCGTTTCGTCACCAAGTTTCCTTGCCACTTAACACAGTAACAAGGAAATGACACTTAGTATGACGGACAATCAATTTGACACTTGCAAAAAAGGAACTGGATTTTATAACCAATCCTATTTAACAGATTCACTGCGTTATGGCGGCAGTGATGAACCCACACACTACGTTATGGCGGCAGTGATGAACCCACACACTACGTTATGGCGGCAGTGATGAACCCACACACTACGTTATGGCGGCAGTGATGAACCCACACACTACGTTATGGCGGCTGCGAGAAACGAATTTCTTGGAATTTTACTGAAGGCCTTTTTCATTTGCACGAGAGAAAAAAATCCTACATGAACTCGGGAACCCATTATTGATGCTATGGGATTGTTGGGAACAAAAAAAATACCGTCTTGATTTTGTTCGAGACAGAAGTATTGCTGAGCAATAACTAGCTGATGGGACAGTGATGCAGCGACTGTAAGCAACGGCTGAGTGTACCAACATTGTTATGATAACTGTATGTGTAAGTTACACTTGGATGGAAGAGCTCAGTAACCCGAGTCTGTAACACCTGCGGTATCATGAGCAGGGCCTGGCACCTGCGGTATCATGAGCAGGGCCTAGTGTTGCTGTGTTTGCCAGCAACGCATCTGTAATACGAACAGTGGATATAGTGTAGGTTTACAAGTGTTAACAAATTTAGTTTGGCACAACCAAGTTGCTCTTCATAGTAAGGAAGTTGAACGCCTCGGAGAGTATCATCATCATGTATCTTAGTACCAGTAATACCGGATCATGGAGGGAAAAGTTTGTAGTAAGAAATAGCATTTACCGATGGTACTCGAAACAACTCAAATGAGAACCTGAAGAGAAAGCCACCTACCGACGATGATGTTTTGAGATGGTCTCAGTATCGTTTCTCGTTTAACCAATGTTGACCGGTGTCATAGCTGTGTTGTGACCGTGTTGCGACGAGCAGGTACCACCGTGTTGCGACGAGCAGGTACCACCGTGTTGCAACGAGCAGGTACCACCGTGTTGCGACGAGCAGGTACCACCGTGTTGCGACGAGCAGGTACCACCGTGTTGCGACGAGAAGGTACCACCGTGTTGCGACGAGCAGGTACCACCGTGTTGCAACGAGCAGGTACCTCCGTGTTGCGACGAGCAGGTACCACCGTGTTGCGACGAACAAGTACCACCGTGCTGCGACGAGTAAGTACCACCGTGTTGCGACGAGCAGGTACCACCGTGTTGCAACGAGCAGGTACCACCGTGTTGCGACGAGCAGGTACCATCGTGTGACGACGAGCAGGTGCCACCGTGTTGCGACAAGCAGGTACCACCGTGTTGCGACGAGCAGGTGCCAATGCCGGGCACCATTATAACCGTGCTGGTGCCAAAGCGGCCATTGTTTTAACCGTGCTGGTGTCAATGTTAGACCCCACTTTATTTACTAACAAACTGGTAGTGATGTCGAGCACTGGTTCTGAAACGAGCGTGTTTTACACGGAAGCTTATTAGCAGCGATTCTGACTTGAACGTTTCAATTGTATCGCTGTTTACAACAGCCCCTGGATGTTTATCCTATTATTCGACAACTCAATACTTAGAGAAGTTAAGCGTCATTGTGAGTGTGAAGCGCTTACCAACGATTCTGAAAACATTATTCCTCGTCTCTCTCTTCACATCTCGAGTAAAACTGCTCGTTCGGTCGACACTTTCCTTGCCATTCATATTCTTCAACCCTTCGATCATGTCTTCTTTAACTCAACGCTGCTCTATCGAATTAAAATTGAGTTCTCAAAGTATATTTTTGTACGGTTTATTGCGCATCGAGGTGGATAGCTTAAAAGCTCTTCTTAAATTTAATAATGTATATTTTAAATAAACACTCTACTGAATACTCGAGATGCTGTCCAACAAATGCATTGTACCACTCAAGAATACTGTATCTCTTTTGTACATGATAGTACGAGGTATCATACCTGACATTTTTTTGACGTCATCTTTGCATTGCTTGCTATTTTTTCAATCGTTTCTAATGATGGCTCCCAAATCTGTCACTTTGGTGATAATAATCAGTTTCTTTCTGGACATGAAATATTTGTGCATAGGGTTGTGATGACCTAAGTGCATGACACCCCATTTGTCGAACAGTAAATTGAATTTGCCACTTCTCTGTCCAATGAACAATTTTTTCCCAGTCTAATTGTATCTGCTGACTCTCAAGTTCTGTTTTCACTTTTCCTCCTACCTTATTATCGTCTGAAATCTTGATAATGTTCGAAAGCAAGTTTTCATTGAGATCGCTTATGAATATTCTGAGATAGACTGGACAGAAAACTGATCCTTGTGGCACGCTGCTTGTGACATTACCCCAGGGGGAGGAGGCGTCGTTCAGTGCGACGCGTTGTTGTTTATCCGTGAACCAACATTTTATCCAGGTTTTTAGCTCGCTTTTAGTGCCAAATATGTGCAATTTACTAACTAAACGTCAGTGAGAGACTTTTTAGAAAGCTCTTTGGATATCAAGGTATACGATATCATTTGGAGATTTTGCGTCGATAATTTCAATTATTTCCTTGAAAAAGCGCAGCATGTTCTTCAGACAGGAACGAGTGTGTCTAAAGCCGTGCTGAGTCTCCTATCAACATGTTTGTTTCTAATGATTTTGCAATTTTCTCCGCAATCATACTTTCCACCAACTGGCCAATGACTGAGGGGAAACTGATTGGCCGGGAATTGCCGGGACACTTTTTATCTGCATTTTTTAAATAGAACTCAATAAAGTTGGTCTCATGGGAGGGGCAAGTATTCTGGGATGAGCTTGGTCTTGAACTGGAGATTTTTTGACTTTAAATTTATCTATATATTTTATAACTTTTGCAGGGGAAAAAATTACTTGGGCTGAGGTAATAATTTTTTTTTCTGTGATGTCCTGGGCATTGAGAATGTCCGAATTCTGTAAAGTATACACGATCATTCACAAGAGGATCTATTACAGATTCTTGAAGGGTTCTAAGATATAGCAGTACAATTGTTTGGAATGGTTGTGGCGTTCGTTGCTATTCAATTTTTAATAATGCAAAGTTTTTCGTTTCAGGACCAGCTATTAAACTCTTTTGCTGATTTTAAATTAGTTTATTGCAGCGTCGTCATGTTTTTCTTCAATATGATTTTTTTGCGACTGAAGTTGCTGTCTCCTTTCCAGTACTAAGCTGATTGACTTCTGGTCACCTTTTTTTCGTGCAATATGTTCCAATTCAGCATTTTTAAGTGTAGTTCATTTTTTTTAATGATTGACTGACGCCACATCCGAGGGTTATATTCGCTGATGCTATTGACTCGCGTAAGCTGTCAAAGTTAGCTTGACTAAAATTAATGACTTTATCATTCATTATTGACATTTTCAACTTGAGTTCTATCGTGAAACAGAAACAGTCCTGGTTACTAGTTCCTAGTGATTTGTCCACTTCAACGGTCGTAACATGAGAGTCGCTGGCTCTAAATGGTGGATCAAAGATTGCTGCCTCATGTGGGTGTTTTTATCATTCAGGTCATGAACTGATCGTCGGCAAAATCAATCAGGTGTTTGGCCAGTGACAGTGCATGGCACTCGTTGAATTATTAATCAATGTTAGGAATATCGAAGTCATTAAGCGCAATACTGTTTCGTGTTGTGACAATCTCGATGAAGGTTCTGTACCGAACGATATCAGTTGCAGTCGTGCTCTTTGGGGGCGATGGACGAGGGTGATTTTACGTTTTATACGTTACCGACTACTTGAATTTCGTTTATGCTAATTGGGCTAGTAAGTTCTATTATTTGTACATAATTTTTACAAGGAACTCTACTCCTCCACCCTCTGGGCCTTGTTTATGTTTGTAAAAAAGTGAGATGCCCAGGAGAATGCATTTGACCAGATAATATTTGAAGTTCAATTTCAACAACGATTCTGTCATTGCTATTACGTTAATATTCTCATTCATTGCATGGACACCCCTTTGTCAATTCTGTCTTGGAGACTTCGAGCGACAACATAACAACGTTTGATGGTACCTGCAGTCACACTAACTCTAGTTTCTCTACGCGCTTTGTGTCTATTTTGAGACGTTTCATATTCGCCAACACTTTTATTTTCCATCACACGGATTATTTTTTTAATGGGAATGTAATCACAATCTTCAACAGTTCGGTTTACGTTGCTAATTCCGGGATTCTGAGAGTTCCTTAGAAATTTCGAATGTAACTTCAATGTTTTCGTTCGGTTCTCCGTTTGCCGTTGGCTGCAGCTATTGCACCATTTCTGCGGTTGAGTTTACGTACCGCGTCAGCTGGGGCTGATCCGTGACTGAGACTGTTCCTGGCCAGGAGGCTGCTCTGGCGCCAGGTCGGACAATGTATGCCAAACCTTGGAATGGGTGTCGGTTGAATCTGTTTGCGTTAGTGAGTCCGGTACGATGTCCTGATAGGTGTTTTCGAGGGTAATAAGTCCATGCATGCTTATGCGCGCTTTGTTTGGGGATTCTAATAATATCATCGTGCTATTAATAGCATCACTGAATAGGGGGACAGATGTTGGGTAGTGAAGCAAAGATGTGTGTTAGTGAAGTAATGATGTGTGTTTGTGAAGCAATGATGTGTGTTATTGAAGCAATGATGTGTGTTAGTGAAGCAAAAAAGTGTGTTAGTGAAGCAAAGATGTTGGTTAGTGAAGCAAAGATGTTGGTTAGTGAAGCAAAGATGTTGTGTAGTGAAGCAAAGATGTTGGTTAGTGAAGCAAAGATGTTGGTTAGTGAAGAAGCAAAGATGCGTGTTAGTGAAGCAATGATGTGTGTTTGTGAAGCAATGATGTGTGTTGGTGAAGCAATGATGTGTGTTTGTGAAGCAATGATGTGTGTTAGTGATGCAATGATGTGTGTTAGTGAAGCAGAAAAGGGGGTTAGTGAAGCAAAGATGTTGGTTAGTGAAGCAAAGATGTTGGTTAGTGAAGCAAAGATGTTGTGTAGTGAAGCAAAGATGTTGGTTAGTGTGTTACGAATTTGGTATAAAGGTTGCTATAAATACGTTAAAAGGTGAAGCAAGGTTGTAAGGAAGACAAAAATGTTTTTATCAGATTATTTTAAATAAGGTAACAATAATAATTGAGCAGGGAACTTCACAAATCAATGATAATGGTTGGTGACACTATAATAAGAGCAGCTACAAGTTAAGGTGCATGATTGATATTGTGTAGCTGTTATGATATCTGAATAAGTCAACAATTGCACGAACGCAGAGGTAAATAATTGTAGGCGATTAGAATAGACAAAAAAACGGTGCGTTGTGAATGAGAAGTTTACCCTACAGTGCCAAACTCTACACTGTCGGTCTACCAAGAGGTGCCCTGCTTCCCCAACAGCTCCATGACTCACAATCTTACAAAAAGGGAGGCGCCTTGCGCTACTGCGTGAGAAGGGAATCCTCCAATCAGGAAGCAGCCCCACCGTTCGTCCACCTCTGAGGGGGCGTATTCCCACGGTTCCATATCTCTTATTGGCACATCATAATATCCTAGACTCCACCTTCATTTTGGTAATACATGCAGGGCTAAGAAGTCGATAGAGACCAAATACATAGCCAGCTGCTGCTGCCCCTATATCGATCATCAGAACAGCTGAATCTCCTTTCTACCAATCGGCACAAACGACCTCCCATTATACAACGGGCCTTCGACGACATACACGAGTGACCAAGTCCGAGGGCACACATCTGTTTGCTGAAGGAAGCAAAAATTGGGGGGAGGCTAGGACTAATTCAGCCGTTCGCATCGTGAGAAACCCACACTTCGGCTACATATTATAAGC
>SDVV010037003.1:0-10887 GCA_016164225.1 Gammarus roeselii
AAAACACACTCCTGTCTCCTTACGGGAGAGTAAGAGCCATAGGAGGCCTCCTCCTTCCCCTGCTATCTTGAAAACACACTCCTGTCTCCTTACGGGAGAGTAAGAGCCATAGGAGGCCTCCTCCTTCCCCTGCTATCTTGAAAACACACTCCTGTCTCCTTACGGGAAGCAGCTTTGCTAGAACCCACGAATGATGGGTCAGGGTAGGGAGGGGGCTGGGGGCTTGGGGGCTCAGCCGGACTAGGCCGCTGGGGGGGCAGGTGAAGACAATCTGTACCTAGCCGGTATTTAGCGCCGGCGGCAAGATTTTTAGTCAAGCCAAAAACTCGGGGACAGTCGAGAAACTTGAAAGTTTCAAGTAAGATGAAAAGACACAAATGTCTAAATCGGTCGAAAACTACGTTCGACGAAAGTTATCAAGATTCTCTAGTAAATACGTCTCTGTAATGTTTCCTGTTCAAGATTAAGTCGAAGAAAAAGCGCATGCGCATATAGCTCTTATTCATTACGGAGAAATGTTTTTTTATCGAGAAAATTGAGGTAACAAAAGTTATTGTATTTGTTGAGAATAATGCTTGTTGCATAATTTTGATCGGGAAAAATGTATTCCTAGATGTAGGATCGTTTTTCGCACATAACATCGACTACAGAAGGTACCTGTCATTTTCTCTAACCTCATGCCAACCACCGTTCAGATCACGTCCATTCCTGGTCCTGGTTCTGATGCACCTTTCTCTTCCTTTCTGTCACCTCATCACTTCTCTCTCCATTCGCTCCCTGTGGGTGAACTCACACAGACTCATGTCGGAGATCCGGTGGTGATGGACCCCCCCATTTTTATCCCCCCCGTATTGAGATGGACCCCTATCTTATACCCCCCCATTGTCGACCAGGGTGTGGGGCCTCTGATGGGGTTTGAGAAGTGTCCTCCACCTATCACTAACCCCCTTCCTCCTTCCCTTCTGGGTCGACAAGGGTGTGGTGCCCCTGATGAGCTCCGAGGGCGAGTCCAATACTTATCACTAACTCCTCCTTTCCCTCCATTCCAGGTCGACAAGGGTGTGGTGCCCCTGATGGGCTCCGAAGGAGAGTCCACCACCCAGGGCCTGGACGACCTCTCCCAACGGTGCGCACAGTACAAGAAGGACGGCTGCGACTTCGCCAAGTGGCGCTGCGTCCTCAAGATTGGAACCAACACCCCCAGCTACCAGGGCATGCTCGAGAACGCCAACGTGCTTGCCAGATACGCCTCCATCTGCCAGCAGAACGGACTCGTGCCCATTGTCGAGCCGGAGGTGAGAGCCGCGCGTCACTAACATAGTTGTAGGTGCGTCTAAATCGTTGACGCAGGGGTTCTGACCGGAAATGCAGAGAGTAGAGAACGATGGGACAGCTGGAACCTTCAAAAGGTGAAGGACAGTTTATTCGGCAACTCGACAATCCTTGGACAAGCAAACTCTGACTCAAACGATTTGAGGAAGATCAAACGTCCCGAGGACTACTCACTCGACATGATTAGTTGGCGGAGATACGTATAGGTACTCTGGGTCTGATTATCATAGTAGTCTTTGTAGAGTCCGGTGGCTGAGTGCGGTTGAGATTGTCACCTTCTCAGTTAATTCGGGAATTGAACTGTTCTCTTCAGCTTTACCAGGTCATAGTTTTGTTCTTAACAGTGATCATGATAAGTGACGGACTAACTTGGTTAAAATGCGATTATTTCGTCTTCGGTGATCAAATGATACTCTTTTGATTTAAATTAACTGTTGCTGTTTTGCACATCTTCTGCTTAGTTATCATGGCATCTCAATGTAGGCTTAGTACGGCGATAGAATCATTAGTTTCGAAAGTTTTTATTTGGGTCACTGTTTGTGACGATTTATGTTTGGAATATCTTATTCCAACTTGTTTAATCCATATTCCAGTTGCCTAACTCTTCGTCACTAAACCTTGCAAATTCCTTCAGAGTTTCACCAAAGCAGAAGCCTTCGTTACTTATCTTGGCCCTGTGAAACTTTTTATCATCTTTTCCACGCATAGGCCCGTCGGCGCGAAAAAACGTTATAGGGAGGTTAGGCCCTCTAACCTCCTTATAGCTCAGGTCACTCGAATCTAATGAAACTCTCGCATCCACAGGTGCTCCCTGACGGCGACCACGACCTTGACCGCGCCCAGAAGGTGACTGAGACTGTGCTGGCGTTCGTGTACAAGGCGCTGAGCGACCACCATGTGTTCCTAGAGGGCACCCTCCTCAAGCCGAACATGGTGACAGCGGGACAGCAATGCACCAAGAAGTACACCCCCGAACAGGTGGCCAATGCCACTGTCACCGCCTTGTCCCGAACCATGCCAGCTGCCGTACCAGGCGTCACCTTCCTTTCCGGTGGGCAGACCGAGGAGGACGCCACCGTCCACCTGGACGCCATCAACAGGAGTACTGTCGCCAAGAAGCCCTGGGCTCTGACCTTCAGCTACGGCCGTGCCCTGCAGGCCTCCGTGCTGAAGGCGTGGGGTGGCAAGGACGATCAGATCCCCGCTGGACAGGCCGAACTCGTCAAGAGAGCTAAGGTAAGGAGGCTGGGTGTAAGGCGGCAAGGATGATTAGATCCCCGCTGGACAGGCCGAAGTCGTCAAGAGAGCTAAGGTAAGGAAGCTGGGTGTAACACGGCAACGATGATTAGATCCCCGCTGAACAGGCCGAACTGGTCAAGATAGCTAAGGTAAGGAGGCTGGGTGTAACACGGCAACGATGATTTGATCCCCGCTGAACAGGCCGAACTCGTCAAGATAGCTAAGGAAAGGAGGCTGGGTGTAAGGCGTCCAGGATGATTAGATCCCTGCTGAACAGGCCGAACTCGTCAAGAGAGCTAAGGTAAGAAGGCTGGGTGTAAGGCGGCAAGGATGATTAGATCCCCGCTGGACAGGCCGAACTCGTCAAGAGAGCTAAGGTAAGGAGGCTGGGTGTAAGGCGGCCAGGATGATTAGATCCCCGCTGAACAGGCCGAACTCGTCAAGAGAGTCAAGGTGAGGAGGCTGGGTGTAAGGCGGCAAGGATGATTAGATCCCCGCTGGACAGGCCAAACTCGTCAAGAGAGCTAAGGTAAGGAGGCTGGGTGTAAGGCGTCCAGGACGATCAAATCCCCGCTGAACAGGCTGAACTCGTCAAAGCTTAGGTAAAGAGGCGTAAGGCGGCAAGAATGGTTAGATCCCCGCTGGACTGGCCGAACTCTTCAAGATAGAGCTAAGGTGAGGGGGTGAGGCGTAGCTAAGGTGAGAAGGATGGGCTAGTTCCCTACCGTGCTCATGAAGAAGCTAAGGTGCAATGATAGTGATAATGCCGTATGTCATTGGGAAGGCTTAAGCACTCTGCGTGTCCACTCGCCCCTCAGTCCCTTGTAACGCTCGGACAATAATCGGAACTCCTCATACAGTTATGAAATTTTCATTACATACAATAGTCTTTAAATACCCTTGTGAAGCATATCAAAACAACGCAGATTTTTTTTCAATTCTAATTTCAAAATTTTGATAATCTGTTTTTCAAAAAAAAAAATGTATTATTTTGAATCTGGGCTCCTCATACGACTCAAAGGCTAGTATAACATACTTTACATCAATGGAAATGTATCGCGGAGTACCTTATGAATAATTTTTTCTTCGAACTTCAAATATTGCAGATTATATAAACCTACTTCGAAGAATCCAATGAATTTCAAAAAAATTCTCCCTGACAGTTTTCAGTTTATCATGACTTGCAATACATATATACTTTCTACTAGTAACGCACGATGCTGTAAGACATGATTATCGCTGTTACGGACGATGTATAGTAGGAATATTGTCAACTGTGCCGGAGCCTGGTACCTTTCTGAATGGTAGTTGTAGGACTACTATTAATTACGAAGAGAAAGAACATCTTCGAAGTTCTGGTGGTTCAGTTGCCCCGATGTTTCAAACTAACTTTTTTCATTAAACGTAAAACAAGTTTTCTCCCTGGACGATATTTTGAACTTATTAGGTGACCAAAATCGTACTGCTGTTTCTAATGTCACGATTATTAAAGAGCAGTTAAAATGGAAGTTTTCGATTATTCTAGTAATGTACAAAAATGTTTCCAAGAGAGCCCATGATAATTTATCCACAGTCAATATAACATCCTGCATCTCTACATTTAGGTTTTACAACCACAGACGCCTGGCAGAAATCGCTTAGAGGGAGGGTAGCCAGCGGCAAGGCGTACCTCACACTTCTTCTCATACACTCGAATGCATACCAAAAGTTCACTCTGTAGCGCTGAAGGCGAAACACACACTCTGGGTTAGGAGTGAGGTCCGAGATCGTTGTCAGCCGCAGGGCCCTACAGCTTCCATAGGTTCACTCCTGTTGCGTCATAATTCCAGGACCTTCCCCTACCCACGTCCATCCCGTGTCACAACGAGACGACAAGGGCGGTAAAGCGCATCTGGACTGCATCAAAACTCATCATTCTCAACTCGCGCTCATCCACTGCACGCTCTCATGCTACCTGCGCACTCGCGTCTCTTCTCCCTAGCACCTGCTTACGCCATCCATCCATCCAAACTTTGGTCTACCTCAAGGCCTACGTCCACTCGCCTCAGCTTTCATTCCCCATTTCACATCCTCAATATGCGTCTGAACCACCTTCTGTCCTCTAACTTCCTCACAATCCTCGTTCTAAGCTCGGTGGCCGAATGGGTAGCGTGTGGGGCTCTCCTCACAATAGACTTCCATTGTGAGCTGGAGGTTGTGTTCGCGCCTACCTGAACCCGAGTAAAGCATTCTGGCCGGTCTCTTAAATGGTAATAAGGTCAGCCCACAAACGCCGAGGGTGAAAAAAAAGCCATCAGGTGGCAGCTAACACTTACAAATTAATACGAACAACGTTATCAGTGATCCTATCCCTCAGCGTCACTCCGGCATGCTTCTTTAACATGTAACTGGACAACATTCAACCTTCCTTCCTCCACTCTTGTAGTCTTATATCACCCTGTAGAGTACAGTTGGAGCAACTCCCTCCTCATACAACCCGGTCTTTGCTTCCAAACCCAACGTCTGACAGCTCATTACACTCTTCGGTGCACCCAATACTTCACAGCCTTCCTTCACTCTGGATTTCACCTCCATTTCCACTTGAGTCCTGGAATTTGAAACGCTGAACTTCCTCAAAATTTCGTTACATTTTACCCACGGTAATTTGCAGCTTCCTTCTCTCACACACTCTACCAACCTCTGACACTTGCATGCACAACTTCTCCAAATTTGCCACCATTACCGTATCATCCACCATTACCGTATCATCCACAAATCAAAACTGACTCTACTGCTAACTCCGCTCATTTGCTCCCAACAACTCTAAAAATTCGACCCATTACACTCGCGTTCTTCTCCCGAGCACTCCAGCTATGAAGAGATTGAACAGCCATGAAGACAACACGCAACCTTATCTTAGTCCCACTTTCACTGGAAACCAAGCACTCGCCTTGCTCCCGACTCTGACCCATGCTCTTCGTTAGGTACTTATCACTTATCCAATCGTGTCTTTTACAGGTCGAATGACGACCCAGAACATATCCTTCCTCGTCGTTAGGTACTAACACAGACTTTCCTCATTTCAAAAATGTGATCGACGCACCATCTACCGCACTTAAAGTCGCACTGTTTCTCACTAATCGTCCCACCTGTTTCTCCTCTAATCTTCTTGATTAGCACTCTTTCGTACAATTTACAGACTTGACGCAACAAACTGATACCGTTTGACTTGCTGCATTCATTTTATCTCATATACCTTATAAAGCAGAACAATGCGAGCACTGCACCACTCAATTGACTCTACGCCTGACACAAATACAGATTTAGTACTCTCGCCTATCATTCGACTAGCTTTACTCCACCCCTCTTTAGGAACTCTATCGCAATGCCGTCCAAACCAATGGCTATCCCTGCTTACATCATCTTTACTGCCCCCTGTGCCTCTCCTACGGCATTGTCCGCAGCAACTCTCGCTCCCAAAACCGGCATCCGTGCACCACCACCCACAGCAACAAAGTCAGCCTCTCGAGCCTCCTCAAGATGGAGTTTATAATGTTTAATAAAACGTTATAACATCGTTTTTCGTCAGCTGTTGCTACATTCTAAATTATTTTTGGCAATGTTCCTCTAATGTCAGTATCTTTTACCGGCCACATGCCAGGAAGCCCTTTTATTCTAATCTAATCTAATCCCTCTACAGGCCAACAATGAAGCTGCTCTCGGCAAGTACGAACGCGGCTCCTGCACCGGCTTCGCTGCCTCTGCCGACCTCTACATCAAGAACCACCAGTACTAAACACACTCATCGTCAGTACTAGTCCTTACACTCGTTCACGCTGCCTGCACGAAACTAAGTCACATGCTCGAATTTGATGCCGGTGCGTTCACTTAGGTACAGGTCGTAGACAGGAACCTGAGTTGACCGCGATAAGGCTGCTATTTCGGTTCCTCATATTTTTTCACCCCCTTCCCACCCATACTTTCCACATCTGAACTCATTCAACACAAAGACAGAGCCACTGTATATTGATCAGGAAATGTGTGTCGTTAGCACTGAGGACTTAGAAGATGTTGATGTGAGGATTTGTCTAGGTGACTGGAGCAGTTGACGGTGGTTGTTGACCCTGTTGGCGCTGCTAACAGATGGCTCAATACTCCTATTAATGCTTCTAATTCCTGATGGCCTCGTGAATGTGATAAAGTAAGAAGAGCAAGGCTTCATCAGGGCCCATCCCAGTTTTCTAGTCTCCTTAGCGGTGGGGTAGCACCCATCGCAAGTTGGTATTAATTTTGTACAGATGTATGTTGAGACCACCTTTGAGTTGATAAACTTTGTTCCCCTCAGAAACTGTTCCAATTCACGCGTTGTAGGCAACCACAACACCGACCGTTCAGAAGGTCATAACCTTGCAATACTGTTATTATGTCGAGCATTTATCTCAACACTTCTGTAGTGTCAATTTTGGGTCATCCTCTATCATGTATTATCAATAGCAATAGGAAGCTTTTGAGTAGCATCAAGGGCTGTTATTTTGTCATCGTCGCGAACATAGTAGCCGTGTTTCCCTTAAGACGGAGCACGGCTCCAAAGCTTATTGTAGGTTGTTGTTCGCTATAATCTGTTAGTTGATTACATTCTCGTGCTAATCTGAATAGCAATTGAAGGTAATGTTAAATTGTTATCTTCTCATTTGCATTCTGTAGTTATCAATAAAAAATACAATCTTTAGAAGCTTATTCCTGTAATCGTGCGACAAGATTGCAGTTTTAGTTCTTGGAAAATCGACTTGAAATAATAATTGTAGCAAGCTGCTGTGTTCGTTCTTTGACAAATATGCGGGGTAATGTCATCTTCTGCCCTGCAAATGCATGGTGAAAGGGTGCGTATGAAAAGAAGCCCTTAAACATGAACAAATAAAGATTTGCGCGAATCCCATTGCTATAATATTCCGTAATTCTGCAGATCTATTGGAATCTATTGATGCTATTATTTTCTGTCAAGGTTGCTGTATCGTCAAGCGTTGTGCGTGTGTGTGAGTGTGTGTGTGTGTAGCGCGCCGTTCCGTCATGTGTATGTGAGCTCATATTTGATGTATTATAATATATATCGTAAGAATTAAAAAGAAAAACCCCTGCAGCTCCTTATCCTTCATCTGTCCAGAACACTTGTACGTTCTGAGGGTGCGGCATCAACTGGATGCCAACAATGTAAATGATAAGCAGAATATCTTCAATGAAGATCACACGGATATTGTTCCCCCTGTACTGCAAAACTGTATCATTAATACCTTGGCAGTGGGAATTTCTTAGCCACGCCAGTTAATTACAAACAAAGGACTTCATGCACGTACGAAACAAGGATTCGACATTTATTGAGGTATAATGGCCAGTGGAAAATGTTCAGACATATCACAGTACACAGATAATATGTGCTAAGTCATCGTCAGCGCGAGCTGTTTTGAAGTAAACGTTTATGACTAAAGTATACTTAATATCAATTAATAGTAGGGGTAGTAATAATAAAGGAACCGTTTCATTCAACCAAACAATTAATTTCGTTGTATTACTTTACTTCCCTCTGTTCAATATGTCGAGGAAAAAACGTTACATTGAACTTTTGATTTATAAATAAAATTTGTTCAATCATTTCGCCTAACTCACATTGAGAAATTCATGACAAGACATTTTACGCTAATTTTTTTATGAAGAATCCATGCAGAAAATGTCCAACAGGGGATTGTATATCACATTAATCTCGCAGTGGTATACACATGAATCGCAATTTTTGAAACTAATTACATGCTAGGTTAGATATGGCAGGATAAAAACTTCCATGAGCTATTAAAACTGGCGCCTAACAGCTTCCCGATACCGTCTCATGCTGAGGGGTGATAGTTGGGCACGAGTTGGTCCCTCATTTGTTCTGCTGTCTAAAACTGCACGTTAGTATGCCCGTATTTATTGTAAGGCTGGTCACGAAGCCACCCATATTAGCTAGGTGTCGTAAGCCATCATCAGACACTAGGAAGGAAGTTCCACAATCTGCCAATCAGACCCCTGAGTAAAACCTGGGCTCTAATGATGGCAGGATCGGAGGGGGGCTATCAGCCCATTTATATCGTTCAAAAGAAGATTAACCAAAGCGACTAACCCAAGCTTATCCGAGGTGTTTCGTACGCCGCCGAACTAATGGTTTGCAATAGTTCTTCTAACCCTGCCATAAATCTGCGCAGTAGTCTCTCTAATGGGGAATGCAAGACAGCGCGCTGCAAACTATGTCAACAGGCAGAAGAAATCAATCAACAGGCAGAGGAAAGCAAGCAACTGAAGGCACTACTCAGTCAGGCCTCCAACGACTCGTCCATAACAAAGACAGTCAACACGGACACCCGGCTGCTAGCTGTTGAATCAAAATTGTTAAACGTGTTGAAACAATTTGACGAATTCAAAGATCTGATGAGCAGTGAACTAGCAGCAGTCAGAGAAACTACTGAGGCCACCCTAAATCAAATGAGAGAACTTTAAGTGCACCTAGACTCCGAATTGGCCAAGAAGCTTTCAACTCTAGACGCAGAGACAAATGGCATCATCAAATCGATAGTAAACTCAGTCAAAGATAGCGATGCATTCTATACAACTATAGTAAGCAGGAGGCAGCCACGCTGCGACTGTGCAACACACGTTGTGCCACATCCGACCCATCACACGTAACCGATTTGATGTATTGCCCGATGAAATGAAGTCTCAGAATACAGAGGAAGGTATTTTTATTGGTGACTACAATGTCACCACCTTTAAATCAAATCAGCGAAAAGGGAGAATTCAACTGAAAATTCTCGGCAAAGCATACTTGAAAATCGACGATGTCGGAGGCATAATCGAAAAGGAAAAGATACATTCTTCCAAACGAATTAAACAATAAGTCGGTGCTAAAGACATGTCGCTGGCGGAATCGACATTGAAAAGGTATGAAACTATGCTAACCAATGTCAAAAGCTCGAACGCAAACATCCATGTCACTGGCATCCGAACCAAAGTAGATACAAGTTAAGCAAGAGGATTTTACATAACAATCGCCTAGCAACATTCTGCAAAGCTCAGAAAATCCCATTCTCTGATCTTTGGGATACGATGATCGATTCAAAGTTCTATAACCTCAAAAGAATCTCCAAAAAGGCTCACATAAACACATACGGACTTGACACCCTCGAAAACATCGGCGCTGGTCTTGCCACCGAAAATAAGTCATAAAACGCACTCGATACAGAACCTACAACTCTGCCAGCAGTGGCGCCCACCGGGGAAGCCTATTATGACTCACGTTGAGGCTCTGGTGGAAATGAGGCTCAAATCAAATCCGCCAGCATTGCCCGACGTAATGACCCACCGACCACCACCCACGCAATCACTAGATACACAACCAATACAGGAGCCCATCAAAACATCACTGCAGGTCCTCGCAAAGGAGTTCCTGTCATCAATCCAGTTTAAGTTAGAGGCAGTAGTCGCTGCTCCGCTAGTACAACCCGCGTAAACGAAAGTCTGGGCTCCGACACAAGGCCTCAAAGTAGAATCAGTATAAGTCAAGAAAATCATGTTAACGTGACCAACGGTACTCTGATATGTTACTATGTGCACGCTAGAAGTCTCCGAGACAAGATCGAAGAATTAGATATCCTTGCATTGAATGAAAGTATCGACATAATAGCAATCACAGAATCGTGGATGAAATTGAGCACCAAGCATTATTAAAGCGATTTTTTTCTCCCCGGCTGCTCACTATTTCACAAAGATGGACGAGGCCGATCGGGCGGAGGAGTGCTATTTTTAGTGAAAAACACTCTGCAAATATTAGAAGTCACTATTCACTATTAGAGGCCGAGTGGTCAGCGTATCCGACTGCAGTGTCAGCCTCTGGTGCTGCATGTCGCGAGTTCGAGCCTCGGCAGGGACTCGGCGGTCTTGTGGCGGGGAGATTGGGCTCCCCCCCCCTCTGTGTTTGCCTAACTTAGCCACCCCCCTAACTAGGGGGAAACGGCTGTATGTCTATACATACATACATACATACATACATACTATTCCAAACAGCAGACACGACTTGGGGTGGATGGATGCTTATTCATTTTATAGATCATTAACACTTTATTTTAGTATTTTATTATTTCTTCTTGCTTGGGCTCTATTATTTTTCTCTGCCCTTTTTTCATGGTGATGAATTTTAAATTTGTTATCATTATTATTATATGTAACGAGGTTGGTTGAGAGAAGGTGACCCAGGGAGAGGAGGTACTCGTGGGATCCGCGGGACTCGAGGACCCGGGGTTTCGGGAGCCCGGG
>SDVV010037004.1:0-10886 GCA_016164225.1 Gammarus roeselii
AAAGAAATAATTTGGAGTCAGATAGGTTCTGTGCCTTGGTAAAGAAAGCACATTTAGTTCTTACAGCTCACAGAAGCTCCTTTATTAACTTTTTTTTTTGAGTAACCACTAATTAATTATATTCACTTATTATTCATTTACCAAAACACCAACTGGTGAACCACAATCACGTCTTGGCACGTCCAGAGGCTCGGGCCAGACCTTCGGACAAGCCTCACTCAGCCTCCATCAGAGGCAACAAGAGAGTTTCAAGGCTCACCAGTTAAGGGTTTTGTAGGGTTATGGTTGTCTATACCCACAATGTATTTGCTTGACCCAAGGAGGTTAAATTTCGAGAGAATTCATGTGTAAATTTAGTTTATTGGTGAGATCCGATGTAATGCAATTCAAATTGTTGCACCACATAAAAAGATTTAAATAGACATTTTAATAGAAGAAAAAAAAAAGTGCAAGTGGTAATTTATTACTTTTAATGACCAATCAGATCCTACACGTGACATGTCAAATCATAAAATAGTCTTCTGTCTTAATGGTTTGGTGTTTGTGTCGCTCTGGCTCAGGACAGGAGAGGCGACAAAGACTTGCCACCGTGGTGAGCCTGGCGGACAAAAAATAAGGAACACTTTACTTACAGTTGTTGTAGAACTTGTGGAATGCCATAAAAAACTGAACGCAGCTAACACAACGCGATCAACGACACTGATCGAACACAGGCATCAAACCGCTTCCGAGCAAGGTCGCAGTCATCAAGGTAGTAGTCGTTTGATTTTGTTTTCTACCGGAGTCCCAACGCGAAGTTAATGCAGACTCCCCCGTAGGGCAATTGAAGAGTGGCAGAGTAGGTGCACCGTAGATTTAGAGTAGGTTTACCTTAGTTACAGAGTAGGTTTACCGTAGTAACAGAGTAGATTTACCGTAATTACAGAGTAGGTTTAACGTAGATTCAGAGTAGGGTTAACGTAGATTCAGAGTAGGTTTAACGTAGATTCAGAGTAGGTTTAAAGTAAATTAAGAGTAGGTTCAACGTATATTCAGAGTAGGTTTATCGTAGGTATAGAATTGGTTTAACGTAGATTTGGGAGAAGGGAGCAAAAGATTCAGGATTCAGATGGGGAACAAGTGGGTCCTACAGTCTCTCAAGAGGGTCCCAAAGGGTCTTAAGGGTGTCTCAAAAGGCCCCAGAAGGGTCCAAGGAGGTCCTCCTGGTCTTCCAAGTCCCCCGGGTTCCCGAAACCCCGAGTCTCGCGGGTCAAACGAGCACCCCCTTTCCCTGGGTCACCTTGGGTCAACCAACCTCGATATATATAATAATAACAAATGCAAAATTTCACCATAAAAAAATGAAAGAGAAAAACAAGAGGGCCTACGAAATAAAAAATAATACAATACTAAAATAAAGTGTTAATGATCTATAAAATGAATAATCCTCCATCCACCCCAACGCAGTCATCAAAGACTACCCAAAACCAGCGGATATGCACGGTTTGCGTCAGTTTTTGGTCATGGTGAATTACTATCACCGGTTCCTGCCTCACGCCACCA
Organism: Gammarus roeselii; assembly: GCA_016164225.1. NCBI lineage: Eukaryota > Metazoa > Arthropoda > Malacostraca > Amphipoda > Gammaridae > Gammarus > Gammarus roeselii. The sequence continues at coordinate 1,543 of SDVV010037004.1, forward strand.
AAACTTTAGCATTCGTCTATGACCTACTAAAGCCCAAGCGTTAAGGCACATCAACTGTAGTTGCTTGGACACCTGAGGCAGAGAAAGCGTTCATGCTCATGAAAATTCAACTTGCTAACTATACCACTTTAAAATTCCCAACAGCATCAGCGCAGTTATCAGCCGTAGTAGATGCGTCAGCGACTGCGGCAGGAGCGGTCTTGCAACAAGCGGTAGATGGAAGGGTAGAACCTCTCACATTCTTTAGCAAGCGTTTTACAAAGACCGAGATTAAATACTCGACGTTCTTCCGAGAGCTACTTACAGCGTACCTTGCAATAAAGCACTTTAAATATGTGCTTCAAGGGACACATTTTTTTTCTCTAAGCCGACCATCAGCCCATAGCAAAGGCGATCCACGCTTCCAATTTGGACAGGCACTCCCCCCGCGAGGCGAGACATCTGTCCTACATTCTTGAGTCCACTTCGGACGTGCGATACATCTGCGGTAGAGATAACGTAGTAGCCGATGCGCTCAGTAGAGCCAATGCAATAAATGTGGTCGCGGACCCAGCAATAACACTCAAAGAACTAGCCAGCACGCACCTATACGATGAGGAATTAAAATCCATGGTCGAAGAGCAATTCGAGGCTTTTAAAAAAGGCGAAGCACACACATACAAACTAAATTGCAGAAATGGCATTGCATACGAATTTTCACTGCCCCAGCCACGACCGTTCATTCCGAAATCAATGCGCGAGCAGTACATAAGGTCTCAGCACGACATCGACCATCCCGGTATCAGGCATACTGTTGAAATGATTAGGGACAAGGCATTTTGGCCAAACATGAACAAAATTATTCGTAAACAAGCTCAAATGTGTCAATGTTGTCAGTCGGCCAAATTAACTCGCCACAATAAGGCACCTCTTCAACATTTTGCAGCAGTCTCATACCGCTGGAACCACTTGGACATTGTTGTCCCGCTCCCGTACAGCAATAGCTACCGTAATTTACTGACTATATAAGATAGATACAGCAGATGGTCCGAAGCAATACTGATAGTAGACACGACTGCAGAAACCGTTGCCAAGGCATTCCTACTGAACTGGGTTGCCAGGTATGCTTGGCATCCCAAAAATTGCTTGGCATCTGAAAAATTCGCACCACTTCGTATCATCCCCAGAACAATGGAGTCATCGGAAGATTCCATCGCACTCTCAAATCAAGCCTCAAGTGCCAACGAAATCCGCAAGATTGGCACACAAACCTCCCACTAGTTCTGTTAGACCTGCGCACGGCACCCAAAGCAGAACTCGACTGTTCTGTGGCAGAAATGCTGTATGGCAGCACACTACGTGTCCCAGGGGACCTCGTGAACCTACGGACACCAATGATTTAGCTCCAAACAAATTCGCCATAAAAATACGCCACGCCATGGCACGCTTAAAATTCCATGCTCCAAAATGGACCTTAATCAAGGGCAAAATTGACTAAGCGCTCCAAACATGCACGCATGCATAAATCATGGTTGATTCGGTGCAGCAGCATTTGACCAGACCTAATGAAGGTCCGTTCCGCATAGCCAAACGAGACGCAAAAGTATTGAAGTTAATCCGCAAAAATAAATTGGAAACCGTCTCCGTAGACAGACTAAAGGCAGCGATAATGTTACCCCAGACGTCAGAAGACAGCGCGAGTGTAACTTCAACACCAAATGAATTCTTCAATTGCACACGTGACGCTTCATTCAGTGCGCTTCAGTGAACCGTTAGCGCTCGCAGAAACACAGTCACCAGCGCAGCACGCCGATAGCGCGACTAATAATCCCCTCAAAACATGTGTCACCACCAGGAGTGGACGACACGTCAAATCCCCGGCACAATATCGCTGAGAGCATAGAGGGGGAGGGGGAATCTCACTAAGGAGGGGGCAGTGTATGAGCTCGTGAAGTCGAGTTCTGCATTGCTCTCCCTCACAGCAGCTATGGCACAGTTCACTAACTGTAAATGATGTATTTTCTTTTAAGATTAATGTATTATACTTTAGACCATTGTATTAACTCTTATTGGAAATGTGTCGTAGATAAAGAGTCCCTATGGCGGCGGGAGTCCCTCTGCACGTCAACTTACCATCAAGCAGTGCGGGACTCCAGCTCAAAGCTTCTGACGTATTCTGCAAGGAACTATTCAGCAACAAGGATTTTTGGCGCCACCAATCACCGCCATGAGTGACAACAAGGAGTGGACGCGAAGTCAATCAGCATCTGGAAGCGGCACAAGGATCTTGGAATGCTAAAATCAGGATTAGAGGAGAGTTTTTGATTTATAGGGATATTTTTCGCCCATTACTAGCCTTATCTAAAAACGGCACGATCTATACAGTTTAAAACGTATGGAGACGAGTTTTTGCATTAGAAATAGCGAATAATTGGGACAGCCCCATCAGCAGTCTGCCCCGTCTGGCTGTAGCCAATCACGTGTCGACATGGCCAGACCTTCGGCCAAGCCTCATTCAGCCTCCATCAGAAGTAGCACTAAGTTTTTTTTTAGGGGAAATTGACTAGCAAAATTATTAAAGTTAGTACTTTCTTTTACAAGGTACTCTGCAAAGGATTGACGTTTTCATCTGTGTTTCAATATTTAAGTTTAATGACATACTCTTGTAGCCAGACATCCTTAAGTATCACATGATTTGATTTGATTATCACTGTTGTACAGTTACAGTAGCTACTCCAAAGATAAAGTTCAAGTTTAATGAAATTGCTGGTAGGTAGCTATATATAAATTTAACTTTGGCAGTTAGGCTGCAACCATGTAAGGTGAAAATATAGTCGAACATGAATTTAATATTCAAATTATTAGAAAAATGATTCATTAGGCAATAAAAGCAATTAAAGGGGCACAAGGCTCAGAACGCTAACACCTTGGGTCCATGAGCAGGAAGTGCAGCGTTTCGTCCAACGGTGTCCCGCACTGGTGGCTGATGGTCCCCGACCTAGTTGGACGGCTGCCTGTTGCAGCGTTGGACCAAGCCATCCAAATTGGGGTCGATGAAAACGGCGTCATGTCCCTTGGAAGTTCCACCCTGAGGTAGTGATACAAGGACAGGTCCGGCATGTTTTTGAGGCGTCACCAGATCCATCTTGGTACTAAGATTCTAATTCGTAGAATCTCCTTGATGTCCTTGTTTTTTTTGCCCAGCCAGTTGGCTGCCCCAGCAACGGAGCTGAAAGAAATGTATCCCACTTAACATTTACCTTCACGGGTAAACAAGCGCTAAATTTGCAACACTCTGCCTGCCCCCTTCTTCAAGGCTTTTACTCAGTTTATTTACTTTAATATGAAGGAAAAATGAAAGTTTTATCGTAGGTATAGGTTGGAATGAGATCAGCTTTGAGTTATTACCTCCAAGTAATAATTTACTTGTTCAGTTAAATTATAAAGACGAAGATTCAATTATAGGTACCTCGGTCATGAAATAGTAACGGTTTAATCTTTGTAATAAATTCAGTTATTACTATGAAAATTCATAAATTAAGAATCTGATTCAGACAATTGCCGTGAGTCTGCAAATCCATAAATGACGGCACCACAGAACATGTAGCTAGCCAACATTGTCTTTGAAAATTTATATTTCATGTAGTTCATGATAGGAAAGAACAAAATAAATTACCTACTTTAGTATAGTTGTAAGGTTTATGTTATGAATGGAGTGAATGCCTTTTCATTGATTACAGACTGGCAAGGCAGACACACATGATCATTAGTTAGTTTATGTTTTTTACCAGAGTCCAGTGAGTACTTTATGGAACATGCTGAATTTGATTTGGGCCTCATTTCCACCAGAGACTCAACGTGAGCCATAATAGGCTCCCCCGTAGGGCGCGACCGTCGTTAATTCAGGTAAGTTCGCACGGTTTCGCGTGCAAAAATATTAGTCATGTCAAGATGAAGTCAGTACATATTTTAATTGTGGCATATTCGCGTACTAGCTCGTACGAGAGAATGAAGAGTTAATGCGTATCTTCGTAAAATGTGTTGTTATTTCTGTGCGTAATAGGGTGGAGAGACCACCTCATTTGCACAGGTATTTGGAGTTTAGACAGCTTCGTTTAGTCCGGTGTGCTTTCCGAAAGCGATAAGCTTTTTACGGTAGGTTGGTTCCGTGAGTAGGCTTTGTAGGTTGCACAGGGGATCTAGGAACGCTCGTCGGGCTGCCGCGAGTGCGTTGCAATCCATCAGTAAGTGTTTTACGCTGATGGCCACTTAGGTGGCAACAGGAGCAAGGTGGGGCGTTTGGTCCTATGTCGACATCCATCGGGTAGTTATAAGTTATCCAAGTGTGTCCCTTGCACAAGCAATTGATGAACACTTGGTCTTTTGTGTTTGTGAACTTTGTTTCCCATTCTCCGACTGAGGGTTTGACTGTAAGAATTTTTTGTCCACTCTGTTGCCACATCTCATCCCATCAGGATGTTATATGGGAGTTGATGATAGGGAACCAGTCCCGGTAATGTATTGCAAAAAATTGTTCATGGTGAGTAGATGTTAGTTTAGCGAGCGAGTCCACAAGTTCGTTTCCTCTTATTCCCGCGTGCCCGGGATCCAGCAAAATTCCACTGCCTGACCCGTCTCAGTCATCACTAAGAGATCGTGCTGCATTATACGTAGAAGTGGATGTTCATAGTGCAGTGTTTTAAGCTGGGTGAGGACACTCAGACTGTCTGAGAATACGACGTGTTTGGGGAAGTGATGTGTTTTTGCAATAGAGACGGCTAGTTCGAGTGCGCGAAGCTCCGCAGAGAATACGGAAGCCTCTTGTGGGAGGGTGGCCGAGAGTGGGGTGTCCCCGCACACAGCGGCAGCTCCCACTCCGTCCGCGGTTTTGGAGCCGTGTGTATATGTGGCGGTGCTCTAGATATTCTTCCTCCAGTAGTCTTAGGAATTCCTGCCGGTACGCATTGGTTGGAGTAGTTGCTTTAGGGTACATTTGCAGGTCTAGGTTGACCGGTGGTGGGTTGATTATCCATGTTGGTTTGATTGGATTTGGGCCTCATTCCCACCAGAGCCTCAACGTCTCCATGTTGGTGTATTAATTTGAAAGATTCGGAAGGAAAATGAAGGCTTAATAGCTTTAAGATTGATGCTTAGCGAGGTCAGCAGGTTGTCCACAAGTAGAGAAAACGGTGGGCATATATTTTTTATAGCCGCAAAAAGGCGCTTATCGGATCTGTTGGTGATGTGGCTGATTGCTGGGTTGTTGATTAGACTTCTAATCTTAAAATAGTGTTGTAGTGAAAGTTTGTCTCGCCGGAGAGGAAGTTCGTTAGCGAGCACGTTAAGGGATTCGATTGGGGTGGAGCGAAACGCGCCGGTTGTGATACGCAAAGCATTGTTTGCGACGGTCGAGAGTAGTTTTGGCTGCAGATACGTAGACAACGGCTCCGTAGTTCATGCGCAATCGTATTATTGCTCTGAACAGCGTCATTCCGGTGTCCATATCGGCACCGAACTTCAGGGATGTTACCGATTGGATAAGTCCCACAACGGACCACCTCGTACGATTAGAATCGGACATTAGACAGGCCTTCGTCCGAAGAGAACATGTGGTTTCCATATTTTTCGTCGTTGAAAAAGCATACGACACTACGTGGAAATACGGGATCATGAAGGATCTCCACCGTAAAGGTTTGAGAGGTCGGCTACCACTTGTTATCCACCAATTTCTACAAATCGCACCTTCAGGGTCAAGGTTGGCGACACTCAGTCTCCGTCATCTCCGCAAGAAATGGGCGTCCCTCAGGGAAGCGTCCTCAGAGTCACTCTTTTTATCCTCAAAATCGATCAGTTAGCCGACAATGTTCCCAGAGACGGAAGATTGCCCTCATCACTATACGTGGACGACCTACAAATAAGCTACAGACACCCCAGCCTCATAACAATTCAACATGAACTCCAGAAGGGCCTAAACCTAGTCGGGAACTGGACTTCCCTTAACGGATTCAGATTCTCGCCCTCTAAAACTAAAAGCATGCACTTTACCCATGTGCCCGGTTTAAACTTGAACCAGCCCTAACGCTGCACAACACATCTTTAGCATACGAAGAAACGATCAAATTCTTAGGTCTAATGTGGGACCCTAAACTCACGAGGCGACCCCATATCGCAGCCCTGGCGACTCGCTGCAAAACGTCGACATGAATATGCTGTAAATACCTCAGCTTTGCCCAAGTTCAGCAGCATACTAATCCTATATTTAGAAAAATCAAGTTTACATTTAAATGTACAAACCCCCATGCGGCACTAGTCGTAGTGTACACAGGTGTTAATAATTATTTACATTGGTAAGTGGCTGGCTGAACTTATGGTCATCCATGCTGAAAATTGCAAGATATATATGATTTATGAGTTATATTCATAATTGATAACAATCTAGCTGTGTTGGAAGTTGGCCATTCCCTGTGATCGTGGCTCAAATTGTATGCTGGGGTGTGGTTTTATACTGCCACGTTTTGCAGTCTTACTTTCTAGCCTAGCCTTATTTATTATTAAATCATATGTATCCATCGTCTAGCAATGGGTTTTCAATACTTAGGTATAATACATCAAATTTAGTTTTCATATGCGCTATTCGAATTAGCAAAACGAGAGATAAAGTGAATTTGTGACAGCACATCTCCTGTCGCCGGCCGGTTTGTAGCTACTTCATGTTTCAAAACACGATTCACAATATATGTTATTGAAAATCTTATAAAAAACACATGGGCATGGGATTGATAAATCCAAGATGAATACATCGCAGCTCTTTCCTGGTGTGCTGCTGTGTTGCCTTCATGGAACTGAAATGGATTTCACAATACACCATCATACATGTACACACCCGAATAAACATTCAAAATGTGCACACACCTACCTACATATTTGGATAACAATTAGTATAATATACATTCCTATGTGCTCATAACTACCAATATATCTGATGAACAATCAGTATAATACACATTTATATGTGCACACACCTAACTACATGTATGGATGACAATCAGTATAATACACATTCATATGAGCATACACATACCTACATATATGGATGACAATTAGTATAATTAATAAATTATTATTAAATCCTCTATTTTAATATCTGGCAAATGGGTTTCAATTTTTAAAATAGTACACATGATACTTTATTGACGTGAGGGGGAGGGGGTGGGGGGGGAGGCGATCACGAAATACATGGGGTTTTGAAAATTACGAAAATACATAGGATTGGGAAAACCGTCAACACATAGGGCTAATAAATCCTGAGAACATGGGGTTGGGAAATCAAAATGCGCTAACATATTGTTAAGATGGGGTAAGATATGAATACTAAAGGGTTGAATAGGTGACATGAAATTGTACATAAAATATAAACATAGCACTGGATATACATATTTCATGACAAAATGCGCTAATATATTGTAAAGATGGGTATAAAACATTGTATGAATAATGAAGTGGTGAATAGACTACATAAGTTATTCATAAAATATATACAAAGCACTGAAATATATACACTTCATGACCGCTAGGAAATGATTAAATGATTGACAATCAGAATAACTCAATACTGGAGTACAGAAACCGAATTAATATACTTCTGTCATAGGAGATGAAACACAATATTAGCTTACGTGACAACGATTGTTTCTACAAAAATTATACGTTAAAAGGTGGATATGATTAAATAAAATATATTCTCGTCGAGTTGGCCTCTGTCAAAGCTGGGAGCTACCTATCGTTCCTCGAAAGTTCAATTTGAATTCGTCACTGTTCATCTCCAGGGGCCGCCGGTACAGATTACATGGAGCGAAATATTTTTTACAATAGTATCATCTGTGCACACACAGAAATGTCTATCTTGACAAAATAATTCCGACTACATAGCGTTGGGAAAACCAGTGACACGCGGGGTTGAGAAATAAGAAATACTTGGGGGCTGATAAATAACGAAATACATGTGTGTGGAAAATAACAAGTACATGTGGAGACAAAATCACGCATGCATGTGGTTAGAGTCCCGAGAACATGAGGTCGGGACATCAAATTGTGATAACATAATGAAATGAGTAGTCTACATTATTGTATGATGACACAGATGTAGATGGACAACATGAATTATATAGAAAATATGAATACAAAATAGGGTTGGGGAATCGAAAAGCCCTAACATATTGTAAAGATGGGTCTAAACCATTGTATCAATAATGAAGGGGTGAATAGGCGACAGAAGTTATATAAGAAAATGTATACCCAAAATACATACCAAACAATTGAATATACAATATACACACTTCAAGACCGCTAGGATAGTATTAAATGATTGACAATCAGAAATAATACAATGCTGGCGTACACAAGTTGGATGAATATACTTTTGCTATAGAAAACAAAGCAAAATGTTAGCTTATAAGGCAATGATTCTATCGTCAAAAATGGTACGGTAATTGTTAGAAATAATTCAATGAATTATATTAAAATCGAGTAAACCTTTGTCAAGTTAGAAGCTGCCTATCGTTCCTCGAAAAAACTGAGTTCGTATTTTAATTACGCTAAAACGACTGGAACATTTAGAACATAGAAATAGACAAAATGCTAGTTAACACTTATGGTAATTGGCAAAGACAATTGTGATCGATTTTAGTGATGTTGGTAAGATATATATATGTATTGATTATGGGCAAGTGTCCATTGACAAACCAAGTTGTTAATAGTAATGAGCTGCTGTGAGCGATAATAATTCAAGTAAACACGGTGCTTTCACTTTCAAGGCACAATCTGACTCCAAGTTATGGGATTTAAGATATCGACTCAATCAGAATATAGGTGTGCCCATAGGTCACTTATTGCTTATAGTCGCCGATAAATGGGGAATGAAAGACACTTGTGTGAATTAAGATGTTTACTGTGCCTATTATACTTGGAAGCGATACTTAATTTCGTGCAGGTAGTCGAGACGGGGGGCGATTTCTGGCACCCAGGGAAAGGGGGTCAAGACACGGGATCGTCGCGATCCGATGACGGTTCGGTGAGTCGAGTTTAGGACCCAACGTCCTGCAGATCCGACTTGGAAGTGGAGCCGCCGAGTGGTCGGTAGCGGCAGCACACAGGGAGAGGCTGCACGCAAGAAACATCATGTTAATTCAACAAGTGCTTGCTTCACCCCAATGGGGGTACGGTGGTAGGTATGATTAGAAATGGCATTACACATGGCATACACCTGAGAACTTGTGCACGCATGCACACATACATATATATGTACACATGTACATATATACGTATTCATAATTATAACTACAAATCATACACTTAATGCCACGATT
>SDVV010037005.1:0-10886 GCA_016164225.1 Gammarus roeselii
CTAGTTTAACCGAGCGCTGTGGGCATGCAGTACTGGTCTAGTTTTAACCGAGCGCTGTGGGCATGCAGTACTGGTCTAGTTTAACCGACCGCTGTGGGCATGCAGTACTGGTCTAGTTTAACCGACCACTGTGGGCATGCAATACTGGTCTAGTTTAACCGAGCGCTTTGGGCATGCAGTACTGGTCTAGTTTAACCGAGCGCTGTGGGCATGCAGTACTGGTCTAGTTTAACCGACCGCTGTGGGCATGCAGTACTGGTCTAGTTTAACCGACCACTGTGGGCATGCAGTACTGGTCTAGTTTGTTAAACATGTGGATGTGACACTTTCCCGTCTTCAGTGAAGTTGAGCGGTACTCGACAAGCATCCGAGCGACCCTTCCCTTCTGTTTAGTAGAGCGGTACTTTACAAGCATCTGAATGATCCTTTCCATTCTTCTGTTTAGTAGTGCGGTACTCAACAAGCATCTGGATGATCCTTCACATTCTTTTGTTTAGTAGAGCGGTACTCAACAAGCATCTGGATGATCCTTCATATTCTTCTGTTTAGTAGAGCGGTACTCGACAAGCATTTGGATGATCCTTCCTATTCTTTTGTTCAGTAGAGCGGTACTCAACAAGCATCTGGATAATCCTTCATATTCTTCTGTTTAGTAGAACGGTACTCAACAAGCATCTGGATGATCTTTTCCATTCTTCTGTTTAGTAGAGCGGTACTCAACAAGCATCTGGATGATCCTTCTCATTCTTTTGTTTAGTAGAGCGGTACTCAACAAGCATCTGGATGATCCTTCACATTCCTTTGTTTAGTAGAGCGGTACTCAACAAGCATCTGGATGATCCTTCATATTCTTCTGTTTAGTAGAGCGGTACTGAACAAGCATCTAGATGATCCTTCCCATTCTTCTGTTCAGTAGAGCGGTACTCAACAAGCATCTGGATGATCCTTCCCATTCTTCTGTTTAGTAGAGCGGTACTCAACAAGCATCTGGATTATCCTTCCCATTCTTCTGTTTAGTAGAGCGGTATTCAACAAGCATCTGGATTATCCTTCTCATTCTTCTGTTTATTAGAGCGGTACTCGACAAGCATCTGGATTATCCTTCCCATTCTTCCTTCTGTTTAGTAGAGCGGTACTCAACAAGCATCTGGATGATCCTTCCCATTCCTGTGTTTAGTAGAGCGGTACTCAACAAGCATCTGGATGATCCTTCCCATTCTTTTGTTCAGTAGAGCGGTACTCAACAAGCATTTGGATGATCCTTCCAATTCCTGTGTTTAGTAGAGCGGTACTCAACAAGCATCTGGATGATCCTTCCCATTCTTTTGTTTAGTAGAGCGGTACTCAACAAGCATTTGGATGATCCTTCCCATTCCTGTGTTTAGTAGAGCGGTACTCAACAAGCATCTGGATTATCCTTCCCATTCTTCCTTCTGTTTAGTAGAGCGGTACTCAACAAGCATCTAGATGATCCTTCCCATTCCTGTGTTCAGTAGAGCGGTACTTAACAAGCATCTAGATGATCCTTCCCATTCTTCTGTTTAGTAGAGCGGTACTCAACAAGCATCTGGATGATCCTTCCCATTCCTGTGTTTAGTAGAGCGGTACTCAACAAGCATCTGGATGATCCTTCCCATTCATCTGTTTAGTAGAGCGGTACTCAACAAGCATCTGGATGATCCTTCCCATTCCTGTGTTTAGTAGAGCGGTACTTAACAAGCATCTAGATGATCCTTCCCATTCTTCTGTTAAGTAGAGCGGTACTCAACAAGCATCTGGATGATCCTTCCCATTCCTGTGTTTAGTAGAGCGGTTCTCAACAAGCGTCTGGATGATCCTTCCTATTCTTCTGTTTAGTAGAGCGGTACTCAACAAGCATCTGGATGATCCTTCCCATTCATCTGTTTGAACAAATCTATCAAGGCGGTCTATCTCATGCGTGCCTTTGGATTCTTGAACAAAAAAAGTACTGTACGAATAGAGTTTAAAACTAAGCCATGTTTTTATGGAAATACATGTGAACTGCTTCTTAAGGGAATCAAAACGAACGTTCTTCACAATATGTGATTTATCGATACGTTCTGTTCATAGCTAATATATAATATCCCTAATTCACAACTGACCAGTGATGAAATAATAATACTTTACTTCAGATCTTTCTTGTAAATGAATCTCATTAAATCTTGAATGCATATGCAGTTGTCTCAACCTTCTAGCTAGGGTGTGAATTCTTATAACTTTCTCTGTGATTATGAATGGGATAAAAGTTCTGCACAAAAAAAGGGAACCGTTCCACGTTCCATCTTTTATCCGGCACAAAACTTAACGATGACCAACATGTTTTGGCAACTTATTCATTGGTTTCAATATGACCAACTTCACTCTGGATTAGTTGTCGAAGATGCTCTTCAAAATTTGCCATCACTCACTCCAACATATCACAAACAATTTGGTCGAATGCTTCCCTGATACGATCATTGAGATCTTCAGGCTTCGTGGACGTGTTGTGCATACCTTCGACTTAATATAGCTACGCATGAAGCCACCACAGTGTCAACTGCAGCGAACGAGGAGGCCAGGCAACAATCGCGTCTTCGTTGGTTCCGGTGCTGATCCATTGCGAGTTTCACGTTGACGCAGTTCCGAACCACTCTTGTGAAATGAGGAAGGATACCATCTTGCATGTTTACGATAGCTTCTTAGATGGTCATTCGAATTAGTTCAGAATAGAATTGATGCCATAGCATCATTGCGTAGTATTCAGCATTTGCGTTTTTTTTAATAGGACCCATTACGCCAGCTAACCAAACGAAAGCAAAGACCTTCACGCATTTGGAATGCAGGTTGAAGTTTACCCTCCCATAAGGGTTAGTGCTTGACCAACAGTGACAGTTAGGACAATTGATTCCTCCTTCCACGGGATAGTGGGCCTAGTGTGATATTCCTAGTCGTTCCAATCAGAAGCTCCAATTCCTCTGTGTCAAATATGAGACGTTTCTCTTTTCGTGATCCGCATGCGATCCTCTGCTTAAATGGAACCTTGTACCCCCCGTGGTCACATTAATGATTATGTAGGAGCTACACCCACAACCTTGTACCCCCCATGGTCACATAATGGGTCATGTAGGAGCTACACCCACAACCTTGTACCCCCCATGGTTACATTATGGGTTATGTAGGAGCTACACCCACAACCTTGTACCCCCCTTGGTCACATTATGGGTCATGTAGGAGCTACACCCACAACCTTGTACCCCCCATGGTCACATAATGGGTCATGTAGGAGCTACACCCACAACCTTGTACCCCCATGGTCACATTACCCCCCATGGTCACATTATTGGTTATGAAGGAGCTACACCCACAACCTTGTACCCCCATGGTCACATTATGGGTCATGTAGGAGCTACACCCACAACCTTATACCCCCCATGATCACGTTATGGGTTATGCAGGAGCTACACCCACAACCATGTACCCCCAAGGTCACATAATGGGTCATGTAGGAGCTACACCCTCAACCTTGTACCCCCCATGGTCACATAATGGATCATGTAGGAGATACACCCACAACCTTGGACCCCACATGGTCACATTATGGGTTATGTAGGAGCTACACCCACAACCTTGTACCCCCCATGGTCACATTATGGGTTAAAACGGAGGGAACCGTAGAACAAACACTGTTGCTTGTACTTAAGCAAAATGAGAGAGAAGTATGGAATTAAGTGCACAGTTCGTACTCGACACGTTCTTCATCCTAGTCACCACATTACCTTTGTTGGTAATTGACTACATTTCATATTTCACCCATTCTAATTGTGTTACGGCGGTTCAAATCGAAAATTCCGATCAAAAATTGTTACTAATGGCACATTGTTATTTTAATTGAAGTTATATGCGTATCTGTGCAGGTGCGTATATGCATATATGGGCATTTTTTTATATGTAAATGTATGTATTTATATACATGTATATATAAATCTCATTTTGAATGCATTACGGCAGCGATTATCGCACTCTTTTAATGATGTGAGCCCGCATGTATTTCTTACGGTGTAGTCACATTTTTATGCATAATTCATGTCGTCCATCCACCCCTTTGTTATCGTACAATAATGTAATCCCCTCACTACAATATGTCATACACTTCAATTTCCCAGCCCCATGTTCTCGGAAGTTTCTAACTCTGTGCATGCGTGATTTCCCACACCATGTATGTGTTATTTTCCACACCCATGTATTTGTTATTTCGCCACACAATGTATTTGTTATTTCCCCATCCAATGTATTCGTAATTTTTCCACCTGTCTTGTCAGTGGTTTTCCCAACGCCTTGTAGCCGCGATTATTTATCAAAATATTAGTTTTTTGAATGAACATTGTTGATACTATTGTAAATAATATTCCACACCATGAAATCCGACCCGGCGGCCCCAAGAGATGAGCTGTGACGAATTCAAATTCAACTCTCGTTTTCGTTTATTCAAGTAGTGTATTTGGTAATGAAATTTCATGCATTCTGTATAGGAATTTGATTAGTTTAAGAATTATAATGATGTAATGCATTGTCTAGTTAAATTGATTCCTATACATGTTAGTCTTTCCCTGATGCATACACATTTCTGTTGATGTGAATTGAGCAGAACTAAACACATCCAGATGGACGATGTTTGTTGGTCTTTGCTTTCAAATTTCGGAAAAAAATATATTCTGCAACATTGATGCCAGGTATCTTCCACGAGCTTATAAGACTCTATAATCAATGATCGTGAATAATAACGTAATTGAGTTTGGCAAGCTATAATATAGGAGAAATAACGTTTTGATCTTTCGAAAAGAAATAATGTTGGGTTTATCTCAAATACACTGGTAAATTCAATAATATTGGTTGTATATAAATACACATAAGGGAGGTGTGTGGGATACATGATCAAAGACTAGAATTATGACCACATGCATTCATGACCGGGCAATGGGTTGGATTATGACCACACGCAATCATGACCGGGCCAGGGGATGGATTATGACCACATGCATTCATGACCGGGCACAGGGATGGATTATGACCACACGCAATCATGACCGGGCCAGGGGATGGATTATGACCACATGCATTCATGACCGGGCAGAGGGATGGATTATGACCACATGCATTCATGACCGGGCCAGGGAATGGATTATGACCACACGCAATAATGACCGGGCCAGGGGATAGATTATGACCACACGCATTCATGACCGGGCACCAGGGGATGGATTATGACCACACGCAATCATGACCGGGCCAGGGGATGGATTATGACCACATGCGTTCATGACCAGGCAGAGGGATGGATTATGACCACATGCATTCATGACCGGGCCAAGGGATGGATTATGACAACATGCAATCATGACCGGGCCAGGGGATAGATTATGACCACACGCATTCATGTCCGGGCAAGGGATGGATTATGACCACATGTATCCATGACCGGGCCAGGGGATAGATTATGACCACACGCATTCATGTCCAGGCAAGGGATGGATTATGACCACATGCATTCATGACCGGGCAAGGGGAGGGATTATGACCACATGCATTCATGACCGGGCCAGGGGATGGATTATGGCCACACGCAATCATGACCGGGCCAGGGGATGGATTATGACCACATGCATTCATGACCGGGCAGAGGGATGGATTATGACCACATGCATTCATGACCGGGCCAGGGGATAGATTATGACCACACGCAATCATGACCGGGCCAGAGGATAGATTATGACCACACGCATTCATCTCCGGGCAAGGGATGGATTATGACCACATGCATTCATGACCGGGCCAGGGGATGGATTATGACCACATGCATTCATGACCGGGCCAGGGGATAGATTATGACCACACGCAATCATGACCGGGCCAGGGGATAGATTATGACCACATGCATTCATGACCGGGAAAGGGATGGATTATGACCACATGCATTCATGACCGGGCAAGGGGAGAGATTATGACCACATGCATTCATGACCGGGCAGAGGGATGGATTATGACCACATGCATTCATGACCTGGCCAAGGGATGGATTATGACCAACCGCAATCATGACCGGGCCAGGGGATGGATTATGACCACATGCATTCATGACCGGACAGAGGGATGGATTATGACCACATGCATTCATGACCGGGCCAGGGGATGGATTATGACCACACGCAATCATGGCTGGGCCAGGGGATAGATTATGACCACACGCATTCATGACCGGGCAAGGAAGGGATTATGACCACATGCATTCATGACCGGGCCAGTGGATGGATTATGACCACACGCAATCATGACCGGGCCAGGGGATGGATTATGACCACATGCATTCATGTCCGGGCAAGGGATGGATTATGACCACATGCATTCATGACCGAGCCAGGGGATGGATTATGGCCACATGCAATCATGACCGGGCCAGGGGATAGATTATGACCACACGCATTCATGTCCGGACAAGAGATGGATTATGACCACATGCATTCATGAGCGAGCCAGGGGATGGATTATGACCACACGCAATCATGACCGGGCCAGGGGATAGATTATGACCACATGCGATCATGGCCGGGCCACGGGATGGATTATGACCACACGTAATCATGACCGGGCCAGGGGATAGATTATGACCACACGCATTCATGTCCGGGCCAGGGGATGGATTATGACCTCACGCAATCATGACCGAGCCAGGGGATTGATTATGACCACACGCAATCACGACCATGCCAGGGGATGGATTATGACCACACGCATTCATGACCGGGCCAGGGATGGATTGCAATCGCAAGCCCAAATAAAGAAGATGCGTCGAATTTCATTTAAAATCAATTCATAACTTATAAAACAAAGCGGAATAAGATCGAAAATTTACATTTGCAGTATCTGGCAGACGTATCTGACGAAGCATAACAAGGCCCATTAAACATGACACATCTGACGAAGTATAACAAGGCCCATTAAAGATGACACATCTGACGAATCATAACAAGGCCCATTATACATGATTCATCTGACGAAGCATAACAAGGCCCATTAAACATGACACATCTGACGAAGCATAACAAGGCCCATTAAACATGGCACATCTGACGAAACATAACACGGCCCATTATGCATGATACATCTGACGAATGATAACAAGGCCCATTATACATGATACATCTGACGAAGCATAACAAGGCCCATTAAACATGACACATCTGACGAAGCATAACAAGGCCCATTAAACATGACACATCTGACGAATCATAACAAGGCCCATTAAACATGATACATCTGACGAATCATAACAAGGCCCATTATACATGATACATCTGACGAAGCATAATAAGGCCCATTAAACATGACACATCTGACGAAGCATAACAAGGCCCATTAAACATGACACAGCTGACGAATCATAACAAGGCCCATTAAACATGATACATCTGACGAAGTATAATAAGACCCATTAAACATGAGACAATGATAACAAACTCTAAAATGAATGCAGGGGGGAATTCCATGAGAGTATAATTCATCAGGACACTCGAGCGCCGATTGCAGCGCCACCTAGTGCTAGCTGGTCGCTGATTGCAGCGCCACCTAGTGCTAGCTGGTCGCTAACTCTGTAATCAAACTAGCCTAGCTGGAGGTGTAATGTATAGTGGCCGCCTTAGATACCATCTCGGGCTACAGCTGGAGGCGCGCTCTGGTCCTCGCAAATGGATTTAGCTGATACCATCGGGGGATAGAGTTATCCGCAACCGCTGCCAGGGGCTCTCCAAGGGGGGGGACGTAGGTCGCTCTAGTCACCTCATAACGCTGGGGGTGTACTGAGTGTTGTGAAGGTGTACACTACCTGTTGTTGACAGAGTATACTATGTAGAGTGACGGTGTACTACACGGCATAGTAGAAAAGTGACGGTGTACACCACGGCATAGTAGAAGAGTGACGGTGCACACCACGGCATAGTAGAAGAGTGACGGTGTATACCACGGTACAGTAAAAGCGTGATGGTGTACACCACGGTATAGTGAAAGAGTAACGGTGTACACCAGTGTATAGTACAAGAGTGATTGTGTACGGTAGAGTAGACGAGATGGCAGCCGCAGTGGGAGGGGTTTTACGTTCTCACTGTCCATTTGCATAAAATAATAATGAAAAATAATAATTAATTTTATCAATGTAGCATTTTCATTGGCCACCTTCATGGGCATAGTAGTACAATTAAGAAATTGCCTTGATCTATAGCTACAATGATGTATAGAACTCCCACCGCCAGTGAGAACAGTTACAAAACTATAGCAAACAGTAAAACAGAATTAATGCATACAACTTCACCATTCACATTTGGACAGCAATTCCCTCAATCGCATTCACAATGAAGAGGAAGTGAGCCCAATACCAGAGCAGATTGCCATGAGGATTTCATTTGAGGAACTCATAACTCGAGTCATGAGGCTGTGTGCCGCTTCATGAAGCAGTACCTTGATATGCTCAGACTGGGTTTCAGCAAAAAACAGGTTCACTGACGTCGACCGCGGGACCTGCATCAGTCGTCCAAGGGCGTCATTATAACTCAGCCTCAATACCCACAGCTTATATTGATTTCTTTTTTCGACAGAGCATTGCAATATATCGGGCAACAATATGATTTTAAAAACTGGATATTAGCTTACCTTGGTACAGATACAAATAATTGCATCAACATGTTACCGACTGCATTGTGCCGCTTTGTTCGTTTTGCAACATCCTTGTCATCATTGCAATCTACAACAATAATGAGCGTAAAATAGGGGAATTTCTCTACACAATCTAGTGAACCACTATCATGTATTACGTCACCAAGGGACTTCTATCCCCTCTCAACACGATCATATCCAGCATCATCGCCAGCACTCCTCGAAATCAACAAAAAATGAATAATTGTAACTTCTAAATCTGTTACTATTTGTTCCATCTATGACGTAAGCAAGAGTGGTTAAGCCCCTCCCATTGCGGTTAATTCCCTGATAAAGTCATAGTATGGGTTAAGCCCCTCCCATGGCGGCTAACTCCCTTACCAAGTCATAGTACGGGTTGCGCCCCTCCCATTGCGGCTAAATCCCTTACCAAGTCATAGTACGGGTTGCGCCCCTCCCATTGCGGCTAAATCCCTTACCAAGCCATAGGACGGGTTAAGCCCCTCCCATGGCGGCTAACTCCCTTACCAAGTCATAATACGGGTTGCGCCCCTCCCATTGCGGCTGAATCCCTTACCAAGCCATACGGGTTAAGCCCCTCCCATTGCGGCTAAATCCCTCACCAAGTCATAGTACGTGTTGAGCCCCTCCCATTGCGACTAACTCCCTTACCAAGTCATAGTACGGGTTGAGCCCCTCTCATTGCGACTAACTCCCTTACCAAGCCATAGTACGGGTTAAGCCCTCTCATGACGGCTAACTCCCTTACCAAGAAATAGTACGGGTTAAGCCCCTCCCATTGCGACCAACTCCCTTACCAAGCCATAGTGCGCAATATAACGTGATGGCGAAGGCACGGCTATCAGTGTTTTGAAGAGAGAGCATCAATGTGCTGCATTGATTGCAGCGCATGCTGAGTTCATTTTGATTGAAGAATGAAACCTATCTGGCAATTACACTCACTTCGACCACTCCAGCAATGAGGACAGAACCATCTCATTAATTCCTAATGCGGATAATCCTTAATGTCGACAAGTCAACGAACACAAACACAGCGACAACGCGTAGGAGATGAGTATTCACACGCCCTGTGTGATCAGGAAGAGTCATGGGTTGTAGAATGACTCGACGCTGTAGTCATAGCAAGGCTCGACGCTGTGCTCGCAGACAGGCTAGACGCTGTGCTCGCAGCCAGGCTAGACGCTGTGCTCGCTGCTAGGCTAGACGCTGTGATTACAGCCAGGCTAGACGCTGAGCTCGCAACCAGGCTAGACGCTGTGCTCGCAGCCAGACTAGACGCCGTGCTCGCAGCCAGGCTAGACGCTGTGCTCGCAGCCAGGCTAGACGCTGTGCTCGCAGTTAGGTTAGACGCTGTGATCGCAGACAGGCTAGACGCTGTGCTCGCAGACAGGTTCGACGCTGTGCTCGCAGCCAGGCTAGACGCTGTGCTCGCAGACAGGCTAGACGCTGTGCTTGCAGCCAGGCTAGACGCTGTGCTCGCAGCCAGGCTAGATGCTGTGTTCGCTGCTAGGCTTGACGTTTACCAGTATTTTCTCAAGTAACATTGCTGAAATGCAAGTGAACTGCGCATCCAGTCAGCATGGAGACTGCCAGTCTGCTAGTCAGCACGGAGACTGCCAGTCTACTAGTCAGCATGGAGACTACCAGTCTGCTAGTCAGCATGGAGACTGCCAGTCTGCTAGTCAGCATGGAGACTGTCAGTCTGCTAGTCAGCATGGAGACTGCCAGTCTGCTAGTCTGCATGGAGTCTGCCAGTCTGCTAGTCTGCATGGAGTCTGCCAGTATGCTAGTCTGCATGGAGTCTGCCAGTCTGCATGGAGTCTGCCAGTCTGCTAGTCTGCATAGAGTCTGCCAGTCTGCTAGTCTGCATGGAGTCTGCCAGTCTGCATGGAGTCTGCCAGTCTGCATGGTGTCTGCCAGTCTGCATGACGTCTGCCAGTCTGCTAGTCTGCATGGAGTCTGCCAGTCTGCATTGAGTCTGCCAGTCTGCATGGAGTCTGCCAGTCTGCATGGAATCTGCCAGTCTGCATGGAGTCTGCCAGTCTGCATGGAGTCTGCCAGTCTGCTAGTCTGCATGGAGTCTGCCAGTCTGCATGGAGTCTGCCAGTCTGCATGGTGTCTGCCAGTCTGCATGGAGTCTGCCAGTCTGCATGGAGTCTGCCAGT